>VVHJ01018649.1:2852-33767 GCA_015107715.1 Tylochromis polylepis
GGCCAGGTGCTACTGGAGAGGGTGAACTTGATCGCTTGGGAAGGGGGGAGGTTGGAGGCAGACACCCCGCTGCTATCTGTCCAAAGATGGCCCCCAGCATTTAACAGTGAGGGTCCCCTCTCTTTCACTGGCTGCTGCTCAAGAGCGCATCTTCACTCCCGTTTTGTGCGTCTCCCTCGCTGAGACATGAGTGGACTTTGGGGCCGAGAACTATGGCGTACTTGACTCTGGTAATCTGCTGAGCACCAAAAGATCTGAAGCCTCGAGTGATGTAAGAAGAGAGCATAGCTGCTGGGGCTTTCGAAGAGTCTTTGGAAACGCGTGCAAAGCATATTTTATGGCTGTCGAGTGGGACAAATATTAATAAACTTTGCTGAAAGATACGTTTGAAATGTTATGTTGGAAATAAATTATATAGCACAGGACTGATATTACTGTTGTGTTCATGTAGTTTTATATACTGTTACACTGCTTTATGTAAGGATTATTCTTTTAATAAGATGATGATGTGTAAACTCTTAAGCAGCTCATAATTACTAGTAACTAGTACAGGTACATGACAGGTAAAAAGTACAATATGGACCTCGGAAAGGCAGAGTACTATAGAGTAATATTTAAAGGCCAGGTTAGTTACATTGTTTTTATGTCATTTATAAGAGAATTGCACCAATTTGCAGAGGTTGCTGAGGGTCATATACAGAAAATGTATCTGTTATGCCACCAGAAAAGTTTTTGTACTTTAATCATGCATTTTGTGATCTTTTTGAGTTCTTATTTTCTTGTACTGGAAAACATAATGACTAATATTTAACATTTCTTTATGCTACCCATGGGTGAAGGTCAATCACTGACCTGGATATAAAACGGTAACTCTTTTGAAAATATCTCCTGGCCATGCTTGCTGAGTTTTTATTTCCATAAATTCACTGCGGCATTGAAACGTTCGTCTTCTATTGTGTCAGAAATCCCAGGATTCCCACCGGAGTATTTGTGTCTTTGTGTAAGTGGGTGTGTATATTCATAAGAGCCAAAATCCAAACCCACCCCTCCATCTCTCTTTCTCAGTGTTCGGTAACAAAATCAGCCCTTGTATCGGGGGCCACCACTACAAACAGTGTATGAGGGGATTAGTGGCTCCTTGACCGCTCCTTCAAACACACGCCCAGCATGGCTGCCTCGATTATGACCATTAGATACCCAGAAAATGAGACAGAGATGAAAGAGTGGAATACTGAGGGCTTTTCCCAGGGATGAATTTGACCACACGTCCAGCAAAAATGAATCTATAATCCAAAACCCCACAAAGGCCAGAGTGGAAGCTGTCCTAGAGTGTTGTGCTAGCTTGCTGAGAGAGGCTTTATGTTTCTATTGCTTTCATTGTGCCTGGGAGTGCCATAATAATGATTAGAGACATTAAAGGCTAGATTAAAGTGAGGACAAGGGCAGCTTAGTCTGTGAAGTAATTTTAGGGCAGCTGAGCAGGCTTCTTAATGGGAAAATTCCTCTGAACATCACTGAAAGGGACGCGGGATTCATTTCTCTGAGATCAAGCTGACCCTTTGTTTGAGAAATTAATGTGTACACATGAAATGTACTCACACATAGTCTGCTTTACACTACCCCAACACATACCTCCACAGACACACACACATGCAGCTGTCATTGAACAGCTCATCCCCAGGCTGTGTGTGTACAATGAAGCTGCAGGCAGTGCAAGGTGATCCTGTATTATCTGGGCTGCCTTCACTTGGTAGGTGAAAATGCTGTGAGGCAGAGGGGCTTAACCTAGCAGCTATCTATTCACCGTCTGAGGAGGCGCAGGATGCAGGGAGCGGCTGAGAGGCTGAGAGGCCTGCAGCATCTCAAATGACAGACACACAGCAGGAGCAGGACACACAGGCCAAGGTGTGTCAATGCTACAAACCCACATACCCCTGAGGGGGTACAGTGAATGAGTCACAGAGGCTTTAGAGAGCAATGCTCTTATCTGTTGAAGCCTGTGGTGCAGGAAGCACTTTTACTTTTTAGTAAAAGTACTAAACGTACTCTGTACTTGTAAAAGATCTATGTAGAATGTCATGTAATTGTATGTACCTAAACAATTAAAAGTCCTTTATTCAGAAACTGTCTCCTGTGACTTTTATGCTCTTAAACATTATTTTTATTTGTTGTGTGATGGTTTGGATTGTAAAAGTTCTGAAAATCGTGAGCAATGCCCTCACAGTAATAAATAAAACTGTCAGATAAATATTTCCCTTAGAGACACAGTGGCAGAAGCAGAATGTGGTCTTAAAAAGAAGAACTCAAATGAAGAAAAACTTCCTCAAAGTTATATATAAAAATCCCTCAAGTCACAGTCATTGTTGACAATAAGAAAACCTGACCTGCTTATACTGTGTTATGGAAAAAAGCACTTTTCTTTTGGAGGGGTTGTAACTTGGCAGAAGAATTTCAGAAAGTTAAAACATGACCTACTGTCACCTAAGTTGTACTGAAAATAATATGCATATAACTTTATTGTGCATTAAACAGTTGATGCTATACAAGCATTTTTACACAAGGTGACCAGAATGCTTCTCTTGAATGGCTGCAGTCTTCACCTCCTTAGAGATAGGGTGAAGGCTGCAGTCATTCAAGAGGGGCTCAGAGTAGAGCTGCTACCCCTCCACATCGAAAAGAACCAGTTGATGTGGTTCAGGCGTCTGACTGGGTGAGGTGTTCTGGACATGTCTCACCAGGAGAAGGCCCGGGCCAGACCCAGGACTAGCTGCGGAGATTATATTTCTCCACTGGCCTGGGGACCTGGGAAAGGGAGATCTGGGCTTCTCTGGTGCCTCTGAGACCTGGCCACAGATAAGGTAAAGAAGATGGATGGAAGGATGGAAGGAAGGAAATACATCAAGTTTTAATCTACCCCAGTTAAAGATTCATTCCCTTCATTTAAAATGTATCTCATTCTTTTGTACATTAATTAAGTTTTTATACTTAATTCACATTTATGGTGTCAGGCTGATTCTCAACTGCTGACAGGGCAGAAGCACACACACATTATGTATTTTTTTATTTTGCATCAGTGTTTTACTAAAAACTATCTTAAAATGTACTGCACACCCAATACGTGGTGAAAAACAGAGAAGAAAAACTTATAAAACTATGAATACTAAAGTTTTGTTGATCATGTGGTTTAGGGAGCAACCAAAACAGCAGTTCACTTGAGTCATGAAGTTATAAATCTCATGTTTTTCCTTCACCCTGATGTGACATGATTTTCCTGTTCGTCTAATGTATGTGTCAGCTGACGAACCCTGACATGACGTGAATGATGTACCAGGCTAAAGTCAGTTAAGTTATGCTCTAATTAGCCATGTGCTCAAAACAAAATGTGCAGGAACATTTAAATAAAAATAATATTACTTATTTCAGTATTTCTTCAGTTATTTCAAAAGCTGAGGTTGGACAAAGCACTTTGTTTCTGGAAGTTTCACTTGTCTGAATAATTGTAACTCAGACTACAGCTTCACTGGAACGAAAACATATTTTATAGTAATGCACACACACACACACACACACACATGCAAAAAAAAAACTGTCCTGATGTAAACCATAGACTCTAACAGTCCTGTACACATACTATAAATTAAGCGCACATTTTACATGTGCATTTCACTGCCAGGTCTCTCCCTCTCAGCTCACAGCCCAAGATTCCCCTCAAATATCTAAGAGTTCCCAACTGGAGCTGATAACAAAGCTGTGCAGGATGCCAACAAAGCCCCAGGAGATCCCAAAAGATCCCACTACTAGCTCCCTCTCCCCTTCAGCCAGAATAACCCCCTTTACTGCCAGAATTCCTTGTCTGTTCATCTCAAGCCAGACAATATGTGTTTCAGAGGATTTGAAACTCCATGCAGATGTACCCTCAGGGACATGTGCTCATCACATAGAGTCTGGGATAAAGGGAAGATCTACTCTTAGAAGGGAAGGTAATTCAAGCATGGAAAAGATAGAGGGGACGCACCATCCAGAGACGCTGTGTTAAGGGTTTAGTTCCCTCAGCACGTGGCTTCCACGCCTCCTGGTTCAGGTGTGTTTTCCCTCCTTTGGGAATGTTTATGGTGAGTCAGTGACTCTTTAACCAGGATCTGGGGTCATTTTGCAGACAAATCCCATGAAAATACTAAAATTTAACTAAAAATCTGGTCAGTAAAAGATAAAATGGAGATGTTTCTACTCTATCCATCTCCTCATGGCTTCTTCTAGCATTTTAGATTTTGCTTTACATGTAATTTTGAGGACTCTATTAAAATAGTCTTTTTTTAAAAATTGAATCAGATTTTCTCCTTATACTCTTTGACAACAAATTAATTTCCCCAAAGCAAATGCAGGACAACTGATTAAATCTCTCCATATCTTAAGTGTTTTTCTTTATAATCACTGTAATATTATAAATTTCTTTGCCTTTTCTGCTGAATTTGCTTTTATGTGGCTTGGGTTCATTTCTTGAAGCAAATAGCTTGATCTGAGGGAGAACAACAGTTGTTTTGAGTAAACTGCAGGTTGGATAAATGCAGCTGTTATGTGTCTGTTAACAGTTAAAAGTCCAGATTTTTAATTGTGTTGCTTTACACACATTTTTTATTTTTAATCAATCAATTTGGAGATGCCATGCAACTGACAGTGACATGCTATTTGCGTCTCCGCCACTAGAGGGAGGTGTTGGCTCTGATTGGTCGCTGGAACACGGCTTTGAAGGGAAGCAGGGGAGGGATGATCAATGGCAGCTTCCTCGGAACTTCAAGCAGAGCGGCGCAGGTAACAGTATGCATGCACGAGTGCAAATAATATATCACCACTGCCAATATTAAAAATATGACTATCGCTCAGTCCGAGCGCAGACGTCAGGCCAACAGCAATTACTGAAATTGCTCCCACCTGGTGAGCCAGAGTGATGAATAATTAATTCTCCTTGTTCACATTCCAGCTCAAAATTAAGACTTGGGTGATTTGGGAGTTGTTA
Organism: Tylochromis polylepis; assembly: GCA_015107715.1. Lineage (NCBI taxonomy): Eukaryota > Metazoa > Chordata > Actinopteri > Cichliformes > Cichlidae > Tylochromis > Tylochromis polylepis. The sequence goes on from VVHJ01018649.1 coordinate 7,867, forward strand.
AGTTGTAGGCTAACTGTATGGGGAACAGCTCCATCTTTAGCGTTCCCAGCGCACATTAAGAGGCTGTTCTCACCTTGTTGCTTTATTTGTTTGCAGAGCCTGTTTGAAAACTAAAGCCTTTCAGCTGTTTTCCGACACTTTGAGTGTCAAAGTGTAAATTTCCTTTGACTCCTGTTTGTGCCCTGTAAGTATGATTGGGTATGCACACTATTCCAATACATGCAGCGTGAGTGTGCACCCTGCAGGCTTTGCACGTTTTCCCGTCACTTCTCGGAGGTGGAGCATTAAAGTGTGTTTCTCTCCTGGAATGAGGCGTCCACGGTGGACTACAACCTTCTGAAGTCAGGAGACCTGTGTTTACTCCAGGGATTACATTACTACACCAGGCGCCTGCCAGACAGGCACTCTGTACCATCACTGAAGGTGAAACAGTGGACTGCTCGTGATGGGTTCGGGGACCTTCTGGTCTTCTGGTGTGCCCCTCTTTTCTGGAGAGTGTTGACTCAGATGGGACGAGTAAACAGTCAGGGTGAACCCGCTGTGGGTGCTCCATTCTCATGGAACCCCGGGCCACTGGATTAGGCTAATGCTGGCACATGATGGGGGAGTGCTGCAGTGCGGCCCTCAGTGACAGGAGGTGATGGATTAGGGCTTTGTCAGGGCCCATGTCAGCCTGGGGGACCCGGTGATGGGGGAAGGAGGGAAAGCCGAGGGCCTGCCCAATCCTAGGATCAGCAACATGTTGACAAGGGATTATCCCAATTGGTGTGTTTCATCAGGAGCTGAGGTCTCATGGATAGCCAGGGAGAGGTGTAGCAAATGCATTCACTGATGGCATGTTAGGGCAATGTGGCTGTAGAAGACCAGTGGTTATTGTTACCGGCCAAATCGCCAGTTTCCATGTCGGCAAATGACCTTTCTTCTGTGTTGAGGTATAAAAATCAGTAAAGTGTGAAATCAGTGATTAATAGGAATGAAAAGCTTCATCATTTTTGATTTTAATGGCACGAAAGTGAGAACTGCTGATTTTACAGGAGCAGTAAATCCCCACGCATGGGCGGCGATCGAGTTACTGCAAGTGCTGGCGATTGCACCCTTCCCTGGAAGCGGCAGTGCCATGATATCTCCGCCAGATTTGCCTTCCTTCGTTGAAATGCGAAAACCAGATTGTTTCCTTTTACGGGTTCCCTTTGAAATCCGGCACACTCAGCTAGGATTTTACAGCGTGCTCTGGTTTATTTCTGGAAACCTCCCACACTCCTCAGCTTGTTTAAGACGCCTGCCCGAGTGTGCCTTTTGTTTGTTTTGCCAGTTGGGACAAACAGTAAAGTGAGGTGATTAAGCATTTGCATGAGGTCTCGTACACTTCAAGAGAAACCACAAGGAACATTTGGAGGAAGGCCTGTCAATCCGCAGTTGCCGGTGCTGTTGAGTAGAGGGGTCTGGAAGAGAATAAATTACCAGCATTTGGCACTATCAGCCACTGGCCCTGTCTCCACATCTGGGCTTTGTCTGACGTTATTAAATGTGAAAAATGAATCCTGCTCGTGATGTTATGGTAAATGATACAGAATGACATTATTTGCTACAAGAGCTTTCTATCATCTGGACTGGGGAACATAAAACGATACTCTGAGGAGGTTGGATATTTGTCATTTAACTCTGCAGCTTGTTGCCGGTAATACATTGCCTCAGAAAGTGGATTTGTGCTGAGGTTACGTGGTGTTCGTCTGAAACACAAATGATTCGTTTTACAGATTAACATGATTAGGAAGGGAGGGAGGCGGCGGGGGAGGAACAGGCGAGAGTGAGACGTGACTGCGAGGGATAGTGACTGACATGTGGCAAGGAGGCACTGAGCCGTCTCTTGACGAACTTGTCGCCTCACCACGCTCCATGTGTCAGGGCCTGGCACTCTCCCTGTGTCAAGCGTGGGTGGCCTCCTGACACGCGTTTGAATGTGTATGTCATGTCCGTCTGGGGTGAAACTGCTCCTGAACGCACATCCACGTAATGACACTGACACGGTGCCACCGAGCCCAGACGGAGTCCTTGGCGAGGACAACCTTTATCTCTTCCCTCTGATTTCTTTCAACCTCTCACCCTCTCTGTTGCTTGCGCTTCCTCTCTCTGAGTCTATCACTCATTGGTTGAGTTCAGCCACTGTTATTAACTGGCAATTTGGGCCTGAATGATTATATTTAATGTAATTATGACCGTGAGGAACAGAGAGAGGGCTCTGGGAGCGGGCCCAGCTCTAGGAGCCGGTTCATCTCAAAATGAACCCTGTGCTGTAAATTCTAAGTACCTCTCCGAATGTCAGTGAGCAGTGCCAGCCAGTCCTACACAGGCGTCACTCACAGACCCCACTCTGTAATTGCTTGCTAGCTGGAGCTGCTGTGTAATTTTTGACGTGGCTCTGTGGCGGTGGCGGCGCTGACAGAAAAAGGGACTGGAGATTTAATGCCTGGTCTCAGCTTTCTCCCAGGCTTCTGAGTCTCTTTTTCTGCTCTACTGATGAACCTTTTTTTTTTTTTTCTTCTCTCATTTCTGGCTTCAATTATTTTCTGCAACACTAAACTGCCCAGGTTGCTGGAAGAAGTGCTGTCATGACATGGCATGAATTAAAAGCAACTCTTGTTTTCATCGTAGAGCTGGATCTGAGCCTGGCAGGTACTCGGCGCATAAGCTGTTGTTTTTTGCTGCAGAAAAGCCGGAGATCCCATTAATTCAGTGGGAAATTTGGAGCAGTGTCATTCATATTCACTGAGAAAGGCCGTGTGTCTTCACAGAACAGATGTCGGTCCATTTGCTGACTTGCTGCATATTCATTCCGGTGTATTCCTGCAGGTGTGTTTGTAGGTGGCGATCTCCCTCAGAGGCACCCACTCATCATAAAGAATTGGAGAAGGGGGGTGGTGGTGGGTGGAGGAGGTGGGGCTGAGTCTTTAGCGACAAAAGCCCCCTCTTTGCTTGCTCTCTGTGGGTGTGGGCGGGAGGGCATTTTATGGCCATTCAGCCTGTAGCAAGACCCCCTGAAGACACCCCCACATTCTAGGGATGACTACCTGCCCAGGAGCACTCTCTGCCCATCTGTCCCCTCCAGAGGCAGCAGGAAAGTCCTTCCTCTTGCCTTGCCTGCTTCACCACAGCGCGCGCGCACACACACACACACACACACACACGTGGTTGATTGCCAACTCAGCTCTGCATCAGGCTGACAGAGCAAACGGAGCAAAGCAGGGGGTAAAGAGTGTGTGAGCGCCTGTCTGCAGGAGGGTACGGACTGATGTTGTATTTGTTGTGAGAATGAGTCGGTGTGTGTGTGTGTGTGTGTGTGTGTGTGTGCGCGTGTTTGTGTGTGTGGGAGTTACTCGGCGGGTGATTGAGCATTCATTAGTGGTGATGGATGGATGTGTGTGTGTGCGTGGGTGTTTGTGTGAGTGGCAGGGTACAAGAGTAGGAGGTAGAGGGTGTGTGTGTGGTTTGTATGTAGGAGGAATTCAGTGGGCAGTTGAGGGTGTTGCGCTGCGTGGGTGGTAGTAAACTAATATACATATATTCCTGATCGAGGATACAGATTTAAATATGTTTTCACAGTTTTGATTTTATGCAGTACTGGGGGAAAGGTCTTGAGGAACCCCTCACTTCTTTATATTTTGCTAGGAAAATGGGAGATAATTGAAGCAATTTAGTGAAACTTCAAAAACACATGGGAATAGAGTTCATAATGCAAAAACGGAGTTTGTGCAATTCTAAAAAGCTTAAAATTCAATATTTGGTACGACCACATTTATTCTTTAAGTAGTCTTCAGGAATAGGTGTCCACGCTTCTTGAAGGACATTCAAAGCTCTTCTTTGGATGTTGGCTGCGTTTTGTTCGGGTGTCTGTCAAGATGATCCCACACTGCTTCAATAATATTGAGGTCTGGGCTCTGGGGAGACCATTCTATGACTGATAGTGTTCCATTGTGTGATTTCTGTTGATGTATGTATTGCAGTGTGCCTGGAATCACTGTCATGCTTAAAAATGAAGCCGCTGCCAATCGGGTGCTTTCCAGATGGAGCATCAAAATTTGATGGTACTTTTCTGCACTTATAATTCCATCAGTTTTGACAAGATCCCTAAAACCACTGGCTGTACCACAGAAGGCTTTAGACACTCACTATGGTGTGGTCTCTCCTGACCTCCTGGGATTTGAGCCAAAGATTTCACTCCATCAGACTTGTTGCCACTGATTTTCAGTCCAGTCGTAAGTTGTGCAAGTTGACATACCTCAACATTTTCTCCCTGTTTTTTTTCCCTTAAGAATGGTTTCTTGACAGCCACCCTTCCACTGAGACCATTTCTGATAAGCCAGATGGCTCAACTGTATGGCCAGATGTATCTCTCAGGTCCTCTGTCAGGTATTTGCTGTTTTTATTTATTTATTTATTTTTAATTGATTTATTTATTTTTGTTCACCTGCTGTAGACAATTTTCAGGCCTGCAACTTATTCTTTTGTTCTCCACTCCAGTCCAGCCTCCTCATATTTTTTTAAGGACACCCTACAATGATATGTAAAGTTTTTGTCAACTTTTCAGCTAATCGCTCTTTGAGAATCACTTTACTGGTGCAAAAATAACATTTTATGCCTGTCAAACTGTTTTTGACATTTTTCATACATTCAGCAAATAAAATGGGAAGAAATTCTTTTTGCAACAGTAAAGTGCCTAAAGCTACTATTTAAATACAACTGAGTTAGCTGCCTGTTTTATGCTTGAATAATTCAGTGATAGGTGGCATAACAAAATTTTTTTAAAAAGCCTTTACTCTGACAATAGTTATGTTTAAAAAAAAAAAAAAAAAATGGACTGAAAATGAGGGAAGAAGCAGCCAATGTCCAAAGAAAAATTTCAGGAAGCCTCAAACTATTCCCGGTCAACTTTAAAAATGTATTTTAAAAAACGGACTGCTTGCAAGCTAAATGTAAAGAAATGTTGGGTGGCTGAGGACTTTTGCACAGCACTCTAAGTTTATTAAAAATTTTACACAGATTTCAATTGAAAAACCAGTGAGAAAAGATTGTCTGTATGTTGTACCAGTGCCAAAGGTTTCATCTAATTGGGCTAAATTTCTAGCTCTGGGATATTTTTGCCCAAGCCACCCTTTCATAAAAGTTACATGCCCCCATTTCATGCAGTGGAGCAGTGGCTTGTGTAGCATTATTCCCATAAGTGCAGCTGTAGGAACAAAACCCATGTGCTCAGCCCATTAGTCCAATTTAGTCAGCTGTCAAACTCCAAATTCACACCCTCATCCACTCTGGGAGCAGCAGGTTAAAAGAAGAAAGACATTCAGCATTCCTCTCACCCCTCTTGTTTTAAACTGAGCCGTCTTTGCACAGAAACCTGCTGAATAAACCTCCGTCTGTGTCCGGCATTGAGAAACCAAACCTCGTCCACCCTCCGCTGGTGGGAGGATGACGCTAGATGAGTTAGCTAAACACTTTCTGGTGAGGAGGCACGCTGCCGGCTACACACGAGGCCTGCAGGCGTGGGAAAGACCTGACTCTGAAAATAAGCACCGTTTGGCCCTCCTAACCTCCGCAGGCTTTGGCTCAGGCTGGCTGCCTTGTTCCTCCTTACTTGTTTTCTCTCTGTGAGTGGAAGACTTGCAGGAGAGGAGGTCAGCCAGGGAGAGGCCCACAGCTGTGGCTGTGAGGTCCCAGTGTGTTTATTTGGGCAAGCCTAACCATAATAAGCTCCAACCAGGCTTTGCTCCTGAGGACTGGGGCCACCACTGCTGCGGCACTTTTCATCTTAACAATGGGGAAAGTGCGCAGACCGAGGAGGGAGCTGCACGGCAGAGTTTACCGTACAACAGCTGCCTCATCTGTGGGGGTGGAAGTGCACTGCAGATGTGGACAGGATGGATGGTTCATGTTCCCACACCTACTCCTGTCATACAGTTGTTCACCCGTGCTCAGCGGTCGGTCAGTGAATGAGTTCCTTTGTTTAGGATGAGAGAGTTAGCCTGCTGAGTGGAAACACCACAGGGCCAAGATCCAAAATAACCACAGTGTTTAGTATTCACCAGAGTGTCACTTGAAGTAGGTTATATGAATGACTAAAGCTGTGGAGAGTGTTAAAATGCTTAAAATACCATCTGAGTATGATTTTTAAAGACAGCTACATGTGTCATCATAGCTATTTTTGTGGACTATAAATGTTAAAAGTTGTGAATGTATGAGCTGAAGTAGGAAAAGCCGATTCACTGGCAGTTAGCGATGCAAAGCAATCTGTGTTTTTATTGAGATTCAGCAGACTCTAAATAAAGATTAAAGGGCTCTGGGTTAATCAGGGTAAAACAGATTCCTCCTCAGTGTGTTAGTAGCTGGTGAACAGGCCAGCTTTTTGCCATTAAATGCATGAGGTCACAAGGTTAACCTTTGATTCACTAACCTGCTTTGCTATCACTAAGGTAATCTACACTGCGAGTCATCAGCCCCTTTCATTTGTAGAATAACAACATCCCCATCCTGGGTTACTCATCACACTGCCATGCACCAACCCCTGCTATTAAAACAATCACTCACCCCCGTGCAAAGGTGCACAGGTGTGGCCTATGTTCCACAGGGCTGGATGACTGACAGCTGCCCACCCACTGCCCCCCTCTAGCCGCCAATCAATCCTTTCTGCCTTGGCCGCCTTCCCTCTCCTGCAGCTTTGCTTATCTGTTACAGGGCTGTTAAGTTGACAGACGATTAGCTGTTTTGCTTATCTCGTGTGCCCCGCCCCACGCCACCTACTCCAACGTTTGCAGTCTACCATTGCCCCAGACCTTACCTGAGCATGCTTCCTCCAGTTGATGTCTCCAAATCTGCCAGTGGTTCTTATTTCAGCCTTTCCTCATCAACAACAGCCTCCCTACCCTCTCTTGTATACCCCCCCCCCCAGTTAAAGCCCTGAATGCGTTTTCCTGTTGAGTTGCCTCTCAGCTCTGACTGTAGGCAGACCGCATGGGGCCACAGACATGGACACGTGTCAGCAGAGCCGACAAACAAAGCAGGTGTTGTGGCTGGAGATGGAGGAGGGGCAGCTGTCTGTCAGGCTCACTGCAGTCAAATACAGTCCACGCCACATATGGCCTCTAAATCAGGGCCAGCACCAGTGACCTCTCACTGACCAGAGGTGTGCTGACAAAGTTATACTTTTATCCTGACAATAAATAAAAGAATAAAAAATGTTAGGCAAGTTGCTCTTGCTGACTTTGTTTCCATAACAGAAAAATCTGTCAGAAGGCTCTTTCTTTATTTACTAAGCTGCAAGATGACTGTAACGAACAACAGATGCTAACATAAAAGTATCTTCCACATCTGCCAGCTCTTATCTGCCCCGAGTTTGTCTTACCTGCAGCATCACGCCTACTGGAAGCCTCTATTCTTAACCATTACCCCCCATCTCTTCTGAAATTAAAATGCAAAAATGCAGACTGCCCTATGAGATTCCTCTACATAATTTGCCGTCCTCCCCCGCCCCTAACCCCAGCTCCCCTAGAACATCACTCTGAGGTTTGACAGCGAGTGGGTGACTTCTGACAGGTCGCATTGATCTCCTGGCTGGGAAAGAAGTTGGCTTGACAATGGAGAACATGTGTCCGTTTTAGGACAAGCCTTAACTTGTCTGACCCCTTCATTTGGGATGCGCCCACAGAAAAGCAATCCCTGGCTTAAAAGAAAGCTGTTTCATCTGTTCAGACAGGAATCTGGTCTCTGCTAAAGTTTTTTTTGGTCTGACTTGTTTAAAGTAAAGAAGACACGATTGTGTTTTGTTTTCATCTAAATAGTGAATAGAAACATTCGCCTTTGATTTGGCAGTGTTCAGCGTTGTGCCCTTTGTGTTTGGTGGGTTGGATTCGGGGCTTTTTTGGGGTTCCTTTAAAGCAGCAGCAGGGTAAAATGTGTTATTGTCTGCGTGTGATTAGGTAGTTCTGTTCCATTGCTGTTTTTACCATGTGAACATTAAATAAGAGCCAGCCCACTTCTGAAATGTCTTTGATAAATGATATGAATAGCTAAATTCTTTTATGCAGCTTTGAAATGGCTCATTCTGGCCGCATTAATAATAGGGATCATAATGGGGACATAGCGAGGCAGGAAGATGGTTTAGTTTACAACTGGCTGTGCATGCAACGAGGATTGTTGCTGTCTTACACATTACATTGATTGTCAAGAAACCACACAGTGCTGTGTAGGCCCGAGAGACCACTGGCTTCAACACAGACTGGATCCAGCTCGATCCGTCCCAGGGCTGCACGTACACAGAGAGACATGAAAAATTGATTTGCCTAGATAAACCTGAACTAGTGGATCTGGCAGGTAAATGTGTACAGTATTTGAATTCGTTTTGGTTTTGAAATCCATTCAGATGTATGCAGATAGGTAGGACTTGTGTTCGCTGTGTTGTCTTGCAATAAATATGAAAATCACAAATTCATGGATTCTTACATAAAGTGTGCTCTCCATGGGTTATGCAAAGTACCCCAGGCATCAGTCTCCCCAGCCATGTTCTTTGGCTCTTCTTTGGAGATCACAAGGTATATTCCATTATTAAGAATGGCCGTAACTTCTGGATTAAAATAGGAGGCTTGAGGCAGAGATGAGGTGCAGACCAACCAGAGGCCTATACTATGGAACAGGATTTTGGCTTATCTGGGTAACTTCAGGGTAACCCTGGGTTGTTTGTACTATGAAAGTGCGTCACTTCTTAATAGGGTAAATCACAATGGTAACGTATGCTGTGAATCTAACCTGCTCCAGATCAATTCAATTCAATAGCAACAATAAGAGTAAATAAAACAATAACAAAAATCCACAAGACAGTTATTTACCATTAAGGAGATGGGTTGCAGTAGGGATAAAGGAAACCTGGAGTCTTTTGGGCTTCCTCACAGGTACTCTAAAATGATGGCCAGAGGGCAACAAGTCAAACTCACTGTGAAGTGGATGGTTAAAACAATTAACAATAGAACGAGCCTTCCTCAGCACATGTTTGTTATAAATGGCCAAAAGTCCGTCTTGCCAACGCCCTGAGATTTTGCTGGCAGTTTTTACCAAAAGTCCCAGCCGATTCTTGTTCTTCAGAGTCATGTTACCGAACCAGGCAGCAATACAGAAAGAAATAACAGATTCAATAAAAGTTCTGTAAAACAAGGACAATATTTCAGATGAGCCATTAAAAGGTCTCATTTTCCTTAAAAAGAACAGTCTTTGCTGAACTTTTTTGGTAGTGGCATCAGCATGAGGTTCAAAACACAGTTTGTGGTCAAGAACAAGCCCTAAGCACTTGTAACTCTCCACAATCTCAATATCAGCAGCTTTAATGATAGTAGGTGATGAGCTAGAAGAAGACTTCCTAAAATCAGTAATCATGTCTTTTGTTTTTGACACATTTAATGAAAGGAAGGACTCATCACACCAAGCCTAGGTTAAGATCCAGATTAGAGATCATTAGGTATGAAATCACTGCCTACTGACCAATCAAATATCCAGAAAATAGCATCATCATCCCTGGAAGATCCCTCAGACCTTTGTGGGCAAACAGTAGGAGAGTCTAAAGTTGTTTTGTTTTTTTTAATAGCTTGTGATGTCTTTGTTTCCCTAATGAGCATCGGTAACAAAATATAAATAATACTGATTTTTAGATGAACCTTTATTCTTTAATTTTCTTTTTTTATTATTCTTTTCTGTTGGTAGCAAAAAGTTTTACAATCATTTTATTGTTCTTTAACCATTAATTTCTGATCTTAAAACAGGACATCTACACTGTACGTGCAGACCTCATATCAAGTTTGTATGTAGACTAACTGTGAATTCAGTTTTATATTTAATCTTTACTCACAAACTCTTAAACATCAGCGAGTATGCAGCTGAGTGAATAAAAACTACAACTGTCAAGAGCAGGTTATGCTCTGAGCTCCAGTTTCAAATCAGCTGGAAGCACCACATTTCTACTGATTCTTTTATTTTCAGCATGTTTTAAGTGTATTATTGATTCTCTGCTGGGGGCATCCATTTTCTGTGGACAGCTAGTTAAGCCGTATTTCATTAAAACCACTGAATGAAGCGCAAACTGCGCGCTGCCTTGTCACGGGTATGTTTGTGTATTACTTTGGTCATTTGGAAAATGTATAAAATCTTGTTATACATGATTCTTAATCTGCTGCCAAGTCTCTTTTACTCTGGTGAAATTGGAGCTACTAATTTACAGAACACACATAAAAAATACAGGTTCAGTGAATCATATTAATTTCACCTTGATCGGCATCAAACTGATGTAATTTCCACGTCTCCTTTAACAGAGTAGGACAGTAAGCTTTAATGTTTAAATGGGTCCTTCTTCTGAGGAAGTAGAGACTCATATGATTTTTTTCGATTGGTCAGATGGTGCCAACACTACCCCTTTCATGTGAACGCGCAGGGGAATCCCTGGGTTCACTTATCGAGTTGATTTATTCGATTTATTCTGATCGACAATGCTAGGGTCAGCGAATCCAGATAAAAGAAAGATCACCTGGGTATGATGAACGAGTGTGTAGGGCTCCAGTGTTTAAAATAAAACAAATGTGGGACATGGTTCCAGCAACAGCCTCTCATGTTAACTGGCATCCTTTCATACTGCCGCTAATTGACTCCCCAAGCCACACCATCACCTGGGTTTGCATGCTTAACTAAACTAATAAACTAAACACAGCTTATCTGATCATCTTTATTAACATCAAATCAAAAAATGCAGAAATAATGACAACTATTAAATAAAACATTTCCCCACTTGGCGTACAACCTGTAATTGCAATAAAATCATGATATAATTTTAAACGTATATGTAAAAGTGGAATACAAATTAAAGTTATAGACTTCAATTTTATTGTACTGAAATTATTTGCTAAAAGTAAAACTACTTTCTAAAATAGAGCATAACTGACAGCTTTGTGACATGTGTTTTCTTAATCGCTTTGATCAACTTATAGCAACATTGGATGTGTTTATTGCTTATAAATATGCTAATTTCAAAGGACATGGCACACAGCGTACTACTTTTCAGCACTTGGATCTGACATCTGCACTTAAGCGGTGGCTATGGTTAACTTGGCAGATGCACTCCCAAGATTTTTAGTAGACTGTATTATGTATTCATAAACTTGATATTTTAGGTTACATTTTTTTTAATAAAGTATCTGCTTGCTAAACTTTAAAATAAATTTAGAATAACAAAGTTGAGGGCGGTATGGTAGGTGGTGATGGTTAACGATATTAGCCAGGGAGCTGTTAGCCTTTGTGTCTGGAGTTTGCATGTTCTCACCATCTCTGCATGGGTTCTCTTCGGGTCCTCCGGCTTCCTCACAAAATCCAAAGACATGCATGGTATTAGGTTAACACTGAATTGAATGTAGATGTAAATTTTGAGTGTTTATGGCTGTCTCTGCGACAGTTTGGTGACCTGTCCAGGGTGTTCCCCTTTACTGCATGAGCCTGAGTGAGGCAGGCATTTATAAACCACCATGCCCATTACCAGGAGTTGGGTTGGTCATAAGACATATGTAACCCCTGCCACCCCCTTGAGAAATTCCATTATGACCAAGAATGGGAACTCATTGGTGAGTATGTGCTGAAGAACAAGCGTGAGGTTTGGAGGGTCAAGTTTAAGATCCATAAAGCTCCCAGAGGGCAGCTTACTCTGGACTTGACGGACCCAGAGCACTGGCCTGGCCTGAGATCTCTGTACGGCTGTGGACGCCCAGGTGTGTCAAGAAAAAGAACACCATGAAGGACCAGGGCGGAGCTGGAGGAGCTGATGATTAGGAGGGGGATTAGGAAGGATGTTTTTGATGCTTCCTGTTGTGAAAATTGTCAAAAATATGTAGTGTCAATTTTGTGGGTGGTAGAGCGGGTCATGTGCTAATTGGAAGTTTGGTGGTCTAAACCCTGGCTGCTCCAGTCTGCATGCCAAAGTGTCCTTGAGCAAGATACTGAACCCCGAGTTGCGTCCGATGGGTTCATTGGATTGTAAATATTAGATAGGGTTAGCACTCATACAAAAAGTGCTCGTATGAATGGGTCAATGAGACATGTTGTATGAAGTGATTTGAGTGCTTAAGTAAAGTAGAAAAGCATCCTGCTGGAAGCTGGGTGAGGCTTACAGCTATCCTAGGAAGAAAATGGATGAGTGGAAGTATCACACAATGTAGTTACTCTCGGATATCAGAGCACATCACCGTGCCTTTAAGTGTGTCCATGACTATCCCGCGTTGTTTCAGCGAATGTACATTTATCAAGAACATCACTTCCCAGTTAATGTACTGACACAGAAATAATAACAATAGCAGCTGCAAGTGACATGGCTATGTTCTGTTTTATGTTTTCACCACTGTGGGAAAAGAAATACCTAGGTAAACACCTCTGTGTATTCAGGTTGAGCAGCTGGGCAGTTTCTGAAAAGGGAAATTTCACCAGTCACTTGCGCCTGCTAATGACATCAGGTTAAACAGGTCTCGTATACTCATCAGTGCTGACGTTGGGGCAGTTCTTGCTGAAATGCACACTCCCTGCTGCACGAAGAAAGGTGATAAAGTCATGCATGACATTTACTGCTAGACTGTTTGTGGCTAGAAAACTCAGTTAATAGTGTGAATTTGTCACCTATTCAGAACAACAGCTTTATTATTCAAATTATGCTTTCTGAATGAATTATGACTGATGTTGTAACATGTGCTGTGTGCATATTATAAAAGGCCAGAGGGTAATTTAAACAAAAAAACAACAACAGAAAAAGAGAATTTCTAATGTCGATCCTGTTATAAGAAAAATTGTAAGCTTGTGACCAGAAAGTCATCAGTGAGAGTTATTGAAAGACTTAAAAACATTTTTTTAAAGAACATCTGCTCTTTCTTTCTTTGTTGAGTGGATTGTTAAGTTAATGGCAATATAAAGCTTGCTGGAGGCGTTGGTTGATTTGAGTGTGGAAAGAAAATTTGGTTCTAGAAAAATTGGAAAGTGTGCTGAAGGAAAGTCTCAGCTGCCAGACCTCTCAGAATTAGAGAGACAGAGATGGCAAGGACACAAACAGCTAGATGAGGGTGGCCCGTGCAGTCTGTAGGCTATGTTTTAACTACTAATGCATCAAATTTTCATTTAGGTAAAAACAGTTATCAGGTGATACTTTCATTATCTTCTAATTGCATTTTACTGCAATAATTTCCCTATAAGTGTAATAAACATAACTGGCATTCATTTTAGGATTTTGTTTCCCATTTTGTCATAAAAAATAGGTGTATTGGATTTTTATTGTCTTTCTGTCTGGCAGATGTGCAATTTTACCTGAAAATATTCAGGTCTGCAGATCTTTTCTTGACTTACTTTTCCCTTAACTGCCATTTCATATTTCAGGCAGCAGAAAATTACAAGCAGGAAATGCTGTAATATCTTTTTTATATACTTTTATAGTCTTTTCCCTCTCTGCAGGCATCACTTAGCTCCTTTTTCAGGTTCTCAGTTGCCCGGAGGAGCCCATGGTTTTGAGTGTTCCTCTTCAAGGTTTGAAGAGTCAGAAAGTTTATCATCCCTGACGATTATGTAGGTAAGTAACAAGACTATTAGGGCAGAATGAGCTAATACGAATCTGCAGCTTTGCAACTGCACAAACTTTTACAAACGTTAAAGTTAATTTTTAAACTTTTAAACATTTTTAAGGTATACCCTTCTTCTGCTGAAAGCAGAAGTTGAATTTACTTCTTTTCATTTCAAGATTTAGCAAAGTATGTCACAATTATGGGAGGCGGCGCACAAACTTTTGCATAAACTGCATATGTATTCATGCTTGCGTATGCTCCAAGTTTGCCTCTTTGTAAGCATGTAAATCTATCAATAGTTCACAGCATAAATTGTTTTAAATGAGTCACAGATGTTGCCGTTTTGTTGCAGCTGCAGCTATTTCGTAGTTCCCATGTCAATAATGGGTCTTAACTAATTGCTTTGAAGACCCAATAATTAGATAGACGTATGTGTCGTTAGTAGTTTGTAGGGTTTTTTTTTTTTTTACCTTGTGTGATCTGTGGATTTCAGATGTAAGGTTAGCACAACTCTTTTCATGTATATATTAAAGGAAACAATATTCTGGTCATATCATATTTCAGGATGACACTCATCTTTGCGTCACTCACAAAGCGACAGTTTGAAGTGTGGTGTGTGTTTGTGTGAAAATGACAGCAAATGCTTTCGTGAGAGGTAGGAGGATAGCAAGAATCATTTTCATCATTGTGTGAAAAGAAATTGTGATCTGCTGAATGCATCAGATCTCAGCTGATAATCCGAGCAGCAGGTTTTTTTGGGCTCCAATCTGTGTGGAAGCTCAGCCTAAGTACAGAGATTATATACGTTTCCACTTTGCTCCTCTTTGCTGTTTTCACTTTTGAGCTGTGATTGTCCAGCTTCAGCTACTCTAAGGATTTTGAGCCCACTCACTAAAGGAGCAAATGAATTTGTCTGTACCCAGTGTGTATCTTCTCAAGTTAAAAGACATTTTGCAGATTTAACTTGATGGAGCAAGCTGCATGAATCAATCTTTATTTATTTATTTATTTATTTGATTGAATCCCACATCTTGATTGGCTTCTTCAAAGCACTCTTTTCCACCTCCACTGCATGTGTGACCCCTGATAAGAACAGCACATAAATAACCAGTTATTGTCTGATGTTCAGCTCTGTTCATAGCCTGGGGTCACAGTCAAAAAAAAAAAATCAATACCGTGTCTTTTTTGTCTCAGTGAGCCAGCCACTATCTCCACAAGCAGAAGTTTTTAATTAGTGGAGGACTGAGTGGATCACCCAGATGCTGATTTCCAGGCTCCTCTTTAGACGGGGGAAATGTTTATAGATGTTTTATTGCCTAGATGGGAATTAGTAAATCAGCTGGTTTGTTCTTTGTGTTTTTCTTTGGATACTCAACGATACAGTCTGTTGTTCAACCAATATCCAGCACGCTGATTGAACAATGTCTGGTATTTCAGTCTCACCTGTGAAATATCACTTTGGCATATGAGATTCTCATATTTAAACAAAATAACCTGGAAAATTCATCTTTGTTCAATTGGATTGTATGTATCAGTGATTTTTCCCACAGGCACAAACGGCAGGTAACAGTCATTCAGAGCTGGAACTCTAGCTCCTCTCTAATATGCATCAGTACAAAGTAAAGCTAACCTCTGCACAAGGTCAAACCTGAGACATGGCTCTATCTTTGGCGGTCTCGGCAAAAGCATTCCCACCTGTGAATGGAGCTGGGATGTGTGAAATATCAGTGTGAGAGAACCGGAGGCTAGGCAGCAGCTTAGAGAGTCAGAGAGAGGGCCAGATGTAGATCTAATATCAGCTAAGAGCCTGCTGTTTGGGAAGGCTTGTCTAATATGATACACATGTGCTACATCCTGTCTGAACCGCTGCCTGGAGGAGGTAAGTGTGTGTGTCTGTGTGTTCAGTCGTGTTGTTAGCCGTGCCTGTTGTGAGATAAGCACAAAGATAAAACTGTGTGTGGCTTTCTTCTGTAATTTCTGGAGCTAAACAAAGAATAAGTTGGAATACAGTGTTTTAATGTCTGCCAACCTGTCAGCAAACTCTTTGTGTTCAAGTTGGGTGTGTTGGAATGTGTGAGTGGAGTGAAGTCTTACCCTTATCGTACACTTTATCTGTAATTAACTCTGTAGTGGTTACTGATTGACCCTGTAACACCTGGGCAGATATCCCAGAGAACTCCCTCCCGTGATGAGCTTTTACCATCTTCATCGAGGGAGAACAGCTCTTTTGATTTAAATCCACCTTCAGTCTTCAACTTAACCGATGGGTGAAAAAAAAAAAAAAAAAGAACTTTATAATGCAACCCGGCCTGACACCAGAGAGCTGAGATTATTCCGGAAGTGGAGCAGTGTTGATAGCATATTAGTGCGTCCTTAGAGTCTTACTGGATAATCCCAGTCTAAGTACCTGGGATTCCATCCACATCCCTCCCCAGCAACCAAAATAGCCATGCTTTGAAGGATTGAAATTAATTACCAATTTACAGAGTCCAAAAGTTTATCTCTAACTCCTCCTTAAGCTCTACACTGAAATCTGGTGCCAATTTAGGGCATTCGTCAACCAATTTTCAACTTAATTGGGAGATGGCACCTGGCCAATTAGGAAAATAAGGTGCAAGAGAGAGGACCAGCTTGAATGATAAATCCTGACATAAAAAACCACTTAATAAGGAACTTTTGCATTCAGTGCTCTTAATTAGTGAGTTTACTTTTGACCGAAGTTTTCTAGTCTTATACCATCTACACTTAAATTATTAAAAGGATCATGATTCTTTGCTTGGTTACTGAACTGCATCTGGAAGACTAATCATCGGAGGATCAGCAAGGGCTTTTGGGAACCACATGCCTGGTTTGTTCAAAACGCTCGTCTCCTGAGGAGAGGTTAAGGAGAGGAGTCAGCACCTCCCTGGGAGTTCGCTGCCATCATGTCATCCATTCCAGGGAGTAATCGAGTTATCATATCAACAAATCTCCCGTCTGGGGTCCTACAGCTGACACTTTCAGAAAGACACCCACAGGAGAACGACAAATTTTGAGCAGCAGGACGTTGCTAAGAGAAGAGCTGAGGCACCTGTAAAGGTCTCCTCTCCTGCCCACGGAGAGGGCACTCCCGCTGGGCATAACACTGCTCTCTGGCCCCTGGTCAGCCCGGAGCACAAGAACAGGGAAGCAGGAGCCATAGTTAATGCGCTTCACAATAGGCTGAAGACACAATAGAAGCAGTATATCACCAAGACTGTCAATAAATTTAAAAGCAACCCACAAACAATTAGCTGAAAGGGCAGCAAGGTTTCAGGGCCGAAGGCCTCCGCTCCTCAGGCCAGCGGAGACAAACTGTCCTCCCACGTTCAAATGGCAGCTGGTAATTCTGCCCAGAGAATATGTTCACGGACTCCTGCGGATTACAGCCTGACCTTTAAGTGTGTCCCCCAAAAATAAACCACATGCTGGGCCATTCCTCCAGTCATGGGATGGTTTATGACTCTTTGAATGTGGGAAATGTCGCCCAATAGTTTGTCTTTAAGGCCATATAGAATTACGTAGTTTGTTCATTCCATGGTTTATATTATTGGTAGAATAGGCCAGCCAGCTGTTTCCCTTGATGTTTTATGGTGTCAATGCCAAATGTTTGCTTTTTGTGATATAGAAAGCTAGTGTAGCTGTTCGTGCTAATCATTTCTAACTTTTACATCTTCTTTTCTTAACAACCTTCTCAATTAAGCTCTTACGTAGTCCGAGGCTAAAATGAGTCATCAGCAAACCCTGGAAAGCACGAAGTCCTCTTGATTTGTGAGATCATTTAAAAAGGCTTTGTTTGGATTGCCTGTGCAATCCTAGATTCATCCAACATGAAAAACAAATGCCATCTTTGATTTGGACGAGTGGGTATGAAGTCCATCTGTTAACAATACCCTAACAAGAACAAAACACCCTTGGGGCAATCAGAGCTTGCCTGCCTTCCATGACCAGAAAACTTGCGAGGCTCTAAACTTATTTCTAAAGTGTCCTGGTTTGATGGAATCACTTAAATAGGTTGGCGAGCGATAAACAGTTTGCGACAAGATGGCAGATCAAGCTCGTCTTCGTCTTCGGGCATCAGTTTAGAAACCGCATTTCTAAGATGTGAGCTAACCCAGGTTTTGTTTATTAGCAGGAGGTTTCAGGGGAAGCAAAAGGAAAAATAACTTAATGGCATCTGATTTGTGAAATTCAATGTATAAAAAAAAAAAATTATGAAAAGCTGGCAGCTGGAGTCAGGAGGTTTGAGTCAAGAAGTTATAGTGTGAAAGCATGAACATATTGTGCCTTTAGAGAAAGTTTAAGAAAAACTGAGGCCAGATTCAAGCGCAGCCTCTTAGCATTCTGTTCATCCGCCACATCTATAAATCATCTGCCTGACCACTGCTGCTCCTCGCAACTGACCGGCTCAACCCATTGGCCAGGAGCCAAGCCTGTGTCCGGACAAGGCCCTGACCCGTGAACCTTGGCCAGAGCCCCTGGACCAATGGGGTGAGGCCATCAGAGCTACGACCCCAGCAGCCAGGGCTACCTGCTGCTCTGGCATAATACAATTGGACACAGCCATCAGAATGATGGAGCACACTGAATTCTCCACGCTGACCACTCCAATGGCTGCTGACCAAAGCAGGCAGTGGTTTCAGCCCCTCTAAAATGTAAGAAAATAGCCCTTTTGATGTTATGTCACAGATGCCTTTTTTGTGTTTTTTTTTCTTTTTTTTTCCTTTTTGTCTCTCGTCCATATTATGCTTTAAAGTTTCCTGGTTGCTGCAATTTGGGGCCTTTTCAGAAGAGCAGGGTAAAGCGCATACCATTTGTCAGAGCAGTGTTTTAATTGAAAAGCCCTTATAGGGTGAAGCTCAGTACGTTTTTAGAATTTGTTAAATTTAGTATGCTAAAACTCCACTTTGATACACAAGTCACTTGTTACTTTAATACATTTGTAAATTTGCTGTTTGCCCCAGGTCCTACTGATTCATATTGTTATGTTGTATATGAGGTAGGCCCAAACTCAGATTACTGCTGACATTTCCTCCCTATCTCCACCTCTGTTTTGTTAATGGTACAACGTTCATGCTGGTAGCATAATTACTGCCATTAGAGCAAGTCAAGAAAGACTCTGCAGGATGCTAACCCCACGAAGCCACAACTGCTGTTTGGCATTCAAGAGTAAAAGGTGTGCCAGTGTTTCCCTGTCTTGATCTATGTAAACTAAAGGCATGCTAGTGTATTCATACAGGTGCTTCCCCCCCCTCCCTTTCTTCCAACAAACACACCTGAGGGACCCCCTCCAAGTCAAAACAATTAGCATCCTCCATGCCCTGTGGAGTTAAACTCTCAGTGCAAACAAATGCATCCGACTGACAGGCAGCTTAGGCAAATGGCTTGTTTGGGGAGCGGGCTCAGTCTCCTTGGGCTTACAGAAAGGCTGAGTGAGTTTCAGCTGGGAGCGATTGCATTACAGAACAGCGTGAGAAAGAGAAGCACCTGTATATATTTCACCTGAAATCAAAGAGGATATCTCGTTGAGAATGGGATTTAGAATTTCCAGCACAATAGGTTTATACGCCCCAGTTGGGATGATAAGAGATGCATAGAGCGAGGTATAATGTAGTGGAAATTTAGTATAATTGAATGGAAGTGTCACCAGTTTCGTGTTGCTGAAAGGTCCTACAATTGAATGAGTGTTTTTTTTTTTTTTAAATATATATTTGATAAAGGCATGTAACAATAACTACTATAAAAATAAGTGGTCATCATTGTATGCATACGTAAAGGTGATCGTGTGCACTTTCCAAAAGATCTTAGAGACAGCACGACCGTTATGCACTTCATGACTCCTGCATAACATGTTGTAGCTAGTCCAGAGCAGTGTTGAGGTTGATACTCACAGAGGTAATTACGTTTTAAAAAGTAATGGGATACTTTTATTCACATTGTAGAAATGCATAGAAAAGTGTTCTGGAAATGTTGTAGAAAGTTATTTGTTACACTGCTTGTTATACTACAACATCTTCTGAGAGTGTGATGTAATTGCCAGTTAGCAATAACAGCACAAATCTTTATCTGAATAAGGAAGACATACACAAGTCACAGTATTCAATTTTTACCACCAAGCCAGTGGAAAAGTTGATGAAAGCCAGTCGGGACACAGAAAAATGTTGTGGCAACAGCAATTCAACTGTAGAAAATGAGGACATTCTCTCTGTGAAGTTACAAGCTAGTTCATCTCTGCTTTAGTTAACTGCTGACAAGGTTTGGCCATTGTATGTAGTTGGCACACAGTCAGCTTGAGCATCACTCTGTGTCTGGGGGTCTATTGCTGCTGGCTTGGGTTTGCCTTTGAACGTTCTTGGAGAGATTCGATGTTATGTTCACAGCAGCGGATAGTTGTTTCTGGCCTGGATGCAGTTTGCACTTTGCTGTCAGTGAGTCTTGTGCTTTAATTCAATAAATTTATAGTAATGTAACCACTACTCCAGCGTTGTGAACCATATGAACTGTGTTCAGGCAATTGTTGCACAATCGTACACGAAAAAAGGACATTTGATTATTTGACATTTGATTAGTTAGCTGAAGAACTCATGTAAGTAGATATTTCTTTGTTTAGTAATTGTAATGTGATTACCAAAGTAAGGTAATAGGTAATAGGTAGGTAATATAGTACTACATTACAGAAAAATGTAATGTGATTATGTGCCCCTATAAAAAAGGGTGTAATCAGAGCGTGAAGCCATAATTTGTAACACTAGCCGTGACTCTTAGAGTTACTGGTTCCTGTATCCTATTCAGTGGGTATGCACTCACCTCATAGACTGTATATAAAAGTTTTTGGGTTCAGTTACTTAGATTTTACTTACTTACTTACTTACTAACTTTATTTATATAGCACCTTTCATAGATAAAAATCACAAAGTGGTTCACAATAAAACCAGAAATATAAATAAAATAATATAAAACAATGGAAAAAATTAATTAAAATCTCGTTTTTAGAGTTGTACAGAATACATGAAATTTTGCAAATTATGTTCCCCATCAGACTCAAAAGAGGGGTAAAAGGATATGCTTGATCACGTCATGAATTATTCACTAGCTTGTGAGTGTGCTGCGGTCCTTGCTTTCTTAGAGCCACCGCTCACTCACATCTAGTCTCAAAACACCAAGATGGGCCAAGGTGGGACTTAAATAAGCAATGGATGTGCTTGTTTTGCCAAGTGCATACACTAAACTGGATACAGTACAGAGAAGATTAGCATGGTCCATGTGCAAGGATGACACGCAAAATCGGGAAGTGTTTACAAATTTAGGGGTGGCTGTGGCTCTAGAGGAAGACCGGGTTGTCAGCTAATTAGAAGGTTGGCAGTTTGATTCCTGGCTCCTCTAGTCTGTATGTTGAAGTATCCTTGGGCAAGATACTGAACTCTGGACTGCCCCTGAAACATCTATTAGAGTCTGTGTGAATGTTAGGTTAAAAGTGTTTAGAAATAAGGACATTTATAAATGTGTGTGTGAATGGGTGAATGAGGTTTGGAGTAAGACGGCTTTAAGTGCTCAAAATAGAAATAGAAAGGCTTATGAAGTATTTTTTGTTTTGTTTTATTTCATGTGTATTTAGATATTGAAAAGTTGGTACTTTCAAGTAGTAAATCTCCATTATTAAATGTGAAAACTACCATCCAATTATGATTAGGAAGACCTGTGTAACAGGATCATTTCTGTGGTATTAGATATCTAAATTCACATTCAGTGAAACATGACTGCTTTTTTTAAAATACCTTTGTATAAGTGTGTTAATATTTTTTTTAATGTATTTATGTTCTGGGTTTTCTTTCTTTGGCTGTTTTTTTCCCCCCAAATGAATAAAGTAAATTAAAATATGAATGAAATTCATCACGCAGACAAGAAATGTGGAATCCAATAAAGTCTAGAGTTTGACCTCACTATGAAATTAGCCATTGTGTATGTTTCAAAGAGCCCAGAATTGTCTTTTAAGCTTTTTCAATATGGGCCAGTAGATCCCATTACTCATCTCTGGAAAAGTTTAGTTTGGGGTCTTGTCATTTGAAAGGGGCCTTAGGCTTGGTACAATGTCTTCTGCATCTTTTGCGATGGACCAGGGTCTCCAAGCTGCACAGAGAGAGCAAGGGAGAAGGAGGTGGGCGTGATATTATGTCCTAATAGGCCAATCTGGATGGACAAACCGATAGCAGCATCTGCGTGCTTTGTCAAAGGTGGAGAATTTAATGGAAGAACTGAGCGCCAAATGTTGAGCGGGACCAGATGAGGACAGAGATGGATGGTTGAAAGGTCACAGGCTTCTAGTGGCCAATGGGTCCAGTTTCTTATCTCTGATCCCCACTGGCCAATCAATTGGTTGTGGGGCATTAGTCATGAAGTAAATCCAAGTCATCGCTTTCTTATCCACCCCTGGCTCGCAGGCAAAGTATTGTCAGGCTCCATGTATGTGCCACTGTATGGAGATGGATGAACCCACATCAGGCTATCAGATACATTCGTAAAGGTCATCTCAGATATTTTTCAGATATCGAAGTGTGTTTAGATTTTTTTCTGTACTGAGATTTCATATTTTAAATACAATATTGACAGGGAGCACACAGTGCTGTGCACTGTAAATCCTAAAATTTGAAAGGTACATCTGCTTTCATTAACTGCACTGGTTGTTTAAAAATCTACATGGAGATTGAAATAGCTTTCAAACTCATTCTAGGCAGGTTTGCAAAGGAAGCAGTGGTGATTTAACATAGTAGGACCCAGCAGCATTTACACAGCTACATATGGTAACAAACAAACCAATCACAGAAAGAGCAGCTTTGATTTTCTGAAGTCCAGTTTTCTCTGTCCTCTTTGAGAAAGTCAAATAAGGCAGCTTAACAGCAAACTGCACTTAACAGATATATTTCACTCTTTATGAAGTTTTCTGAGTTGCCTTATCTCACATTTGAGTTAGAAGCCAGCTAAAGTCCAGTTTATTATGACTCTATCCATAATATTCCTTGCAGCAGAAAACTGATTGTAAAAGATAGAAAGCTGTTAAGTCAAAGGTTGTTGGATTGTTTGGAGCTAAGAATGCAGGTCTCTATATTATTGATGAACCTGGAACCCGGCAAGTATTATAGTGTTTAAGATGTCTGAAAGGGGTTTGGGCAATCTCCGGTTTTACATGGCCTGAGGGGTTGCAGACAGAAATCACAGTGCCCTGCAGGATGGCCATTAGGGCAGAAGACGAGGGGAGCCAACAGGATGTCTGCACTCCAGGGATCTAATCCGGTGCCATTGGCTCTCCTTAGGAAAAGAAGAGTTCCGCAGCTTCTGAGCTCCTGTGGGTCTGGCAGGTGGTTTATTCCATCAACAATTACCCATCCCCACAGTTTGGATACTTTTGTGGCCGAATTAAGCTCTTAGGAGCATTCAGTCTGGTCACATTAGCTCAAATAGAAAAGCCAGCAGGGGCACCTTTTTTCGGCTTGGTTACCTTTATTGTTTCATTTTTTTGTCGGGCTGCTAATAACATCCCAAATCCTGACTTAGTCCCAAGTGTCCTTTCATACACTGTTCTCCAGAATAAGAAAACTGAAAAACTCTGCATGCGCTAACAAATTGCCTAACTGGCATAGCTGCAGAGTTGCGAGCAAGTAGTGAATGCTTGCTACAGTTGATACTATAACGATGTGAAGGGCCACTGTGTTTGACTCCAGCTTTCTACACAGTGTACTTCTCTTTGTTTTGGTCTCTTCTGTTCTGCCCTGTGAGCATCTGCTCAGTGCTCTTCTTAGTGGAGCTTTTAGTGCATCACCTTTTAATCTTGGTGTTGGAGTCAGCCCTCTTCTTATGTGAAAGCTTTGAGCTGCTGCTTGTGAGTGAAATTAATTGTGTGTTAAGCAGAGTGGAATTAATGGCTTGCACTGAAACCTGTGGCCACGGCTGGCTTAGCTGTTCGCAGATCCCCCTGATCCTGCTTGTTACAGGAGCTTGGCCATTGTAGATGGTGAGATGATTGTGAGGTTTCAGCCTCTTTTTTTTTCCCCCCCAGTTTCTTTTGTCTTTTGGGGGACCACGGGGATCTCTGCTTTTGTCTGCCTCCATGTTCCTTTCAGGTGGTATCACAGCTGGCCTCTTTAATTCACTCAGGACATCTAGTGACCCTACCCCCCAGGAGGCAACTGTAAACACACACACACACACACACACACACACTCTCTCTCTCTCTCTCTCTCTCTCTCTCTCTCTCTCTCTCTCTCACCCCTAAACAGACAAGGTACCACAGAAAGTTATATTTTGCTTTACACCGTAACTTATGACATCTTTACACGATCTTATGGAATGCTTAATAAATGTTTACATCTGTAATGTGTAAAAACTCATGTGTATTTTTTTTTCCTTGCACAGTCCAGTTTTCCAGTTGACAACCAAAGTTTAAAATGAAAATGTGTGAGTCAGGTTTACAAATGCGTCAGGTCATCCATGGGAATCCACAGCATGTGCTGTCTAGCCATCTGCCCACTTTAAAGATGCCGACTCTTTTGGCTTCACAAATGGAACTACTATACGGTTAGACAATTATCCCAAACAGCTTGGTAATGGGTTTATGGTGTCTAGAATGATTGCCTGCAAAGTAAAACTACAGGATCTCCACAAAAACCTTACATGGCTGTAAATATGTATTAACCAGAAAATAGGCCTTGTCTGGGATCATTTAAAAGAGACAAAGACTAGCTCTTGGACAAAAAGGAAAGATGCCATAAGAAAGAGGGGATTCTACTTAGCTAATGAGTTGCTCTATAGAAATGTAAAAAGGCAGGTCTTTAGGCAGAGCAGTTGCCCCGCTGGTTGGGTCTGATGGACTGTAAAATGCAGAGGTCCGGCCACTGTTTCCACTGTCCATTGTGACCATGGTAATTCAGCCGGCCCCATGTTATGTTGCAGAGGGTTGTAATTGTGGCATGAGGCAGAAAGGGGGACAAAGTCATTACTTGTGTTGAACTCTGATAAACTGGAGAGATGAAAGATGCCTTGTTAAGTCTTCATTCTTTGGCAACTTCAAAGAGAAGCACCCTCCTCTGGCCACAAATAAAAAACTTCTAAGGTAAGCAATGAATGGACCTGCCAATTTCCTTAAGGTCCTTCAGCGTCAAGGGCCATTTCAGCCAGTTCTTACTCCACCTTGTGAGAAGTGGTCAGCCGTTTAGAGGACTTGACAGTGAAACTCTTGTGTCAAGTGAACATCGTACAAGGAGACTGGCATCAGAACACTCAGACCAGCCTAGTTTAGTAAGTTTTGCAAAGTGTCTGAGTGAAGACAAAAGGCTTCTTGGAAATAATGAACAAAAAAATATATTCCCAGTGATGCAATTTCTCTTGCAGAGAATGAAATGAAAACGCAAGTGTAGAGAAAGAACTCAAAAACTCATTCACTCACAGATATACATTTGTACATTTGTAAAGTAGAAATGTTGAAGCTGCTTGTGCTGCATGAGAGACTGTAAACCTATCCTTTAATTATCACATCTAAATGGCTGAATTAGGGGGATATTAATGTTTTTGTGTTGGGAAAGAAGGGGACTTGGAGATTATGCCGCCGATTGAAATGTAAAACAGCTATTGCAATTACCCATAACCTCAGCACGAACCTTGCCTGAAACAATGCAACTAGTTTCAAAGGCTAACAGGCAGGCTCATCCCTGAGAGGCACGGGTAGATAACAAGGAGGCATCATTAAAGGTAAAGGAAGGGGAAAGGAGATTTAAAAAAAAAAAAAATCTTGGGAATGATGTGAGCAACGGTGCGACATCCTCAGCCAAACACCTCATTGAATCTTCCTTTAGTGAGTAATGAAATCGTTTAGTATAAAATGTGAGACCAGGTCATATTGTGATTCACTTCAATATCAAAGTGGGAAATAAGAGTTATTTGGAAAGTAGGCAAGTTGGATTCAATATGCTTAGGCAGCAGAATATGTCTGTCTTTTTAGAATAGAATAGAATAGAATAGAATAATCCTTTAATTGTCCCACAAGGGGAAATTTGTTTGTAGCAGCAGCCAGAGACACATACATACAAACAAACAAACAAACAAACAGTACACAGGACACAGAAAAGAAACATACTTAATTTTTACATATTTACATCAAGAAAGACAATGGTCACCAAAGAAAGACAATGGTTACCAATTTTAGCACTGTACAGTTTTAAATTAAATAAATTAAATACGGATAAGAGGCAATACCCATAAACAGCAAGCTAGTGGCTAAGTGCA
>VVHJ01018650.1:7252-17562 GCA_015107715.1 Tylochromis polylepis
CATCTCCCATCCAGACTGTTTAGATTAGGAACACCAGCTCTGTGTGTGTGTGTGTGTGTGTGTGTGTGTGTGTGTGTGTGTGTGAACGAGTGCATTCCTGACTTTTCTCTGCAGCAGTGTTTATAAAAGACCTCCCAAAGGAACCTAAAGTTACCAAAAAACAAAATTCCCCAGATTCTTGGCAGCTGGTTGTGTGTGGTCACTTCTTGCTTGTCATGTGATCTTGACTCACCTTGACATGATGGCAAGTTCCCCTCCCCCAACCTCCGATGTGCTTCAGTCAGGCGGTGAGATGGGCGTCGCCCTCACACATGGTTTCAATTTGAGGAGGGAGTCATTTCCTTGCTCTGAAGTTCTATTCCTTCAGAGAGATTTTCTTTTTCAGTAAATGATCTTGTTGTAGTCAGCACATTTTTTCTACTGATGCGGCACTATTTGTTTTTCTCGCCTAGTTGCTATGGATTATGGCTGAGCTGCAATCATGACGTATGAGAGTAACTATCTGTAGCGCTCAAGTGATAATTTGGTCTTCCTCATGCTTTCTTGAAACAGTATGCAAGACTTTTCTACAGACTTTGCTCCTGCCCCTCACTTGAATACTATTATTTCATTTGTTTAAGCAAAAGCCTTCAATGCCAGACATATTTTAGGTCTTCCAATAAAAAATGAAATCTACCAATCTACCAATTTTTAAATAAGAAAATCTCTGCTAACCAGCTCTGTAATTCAGTTTTCTGTTCTGCAGCTCTGATGGGAAGTTTCTTCTGTTGTCCCTTGAGCTGGATCCCTGTGAAGATTATCCAATAATAGCAAAACTGCAAATTAAATCAGGAACATTTCTCAGCCTGAGCTGGCCACGTGTTTTTTGGCTGTCTGTTGGAACAAAAGAGGCTGCTCGCACAGTTATATCTACAGCAGTTTTGTCCTTGCGCAACAGTGTATGAATGCAGTTCAAGTTTCTTGTTTTCCTTTGTTTTAGGATCTCCATACTATGACAATGTGAGGCCCCTGTCCTATCCAGACTCCGATGCTGTACTCATCTGTTTCGACATCAGCCGCCCAGAAACACTCGACAGCGTAATGAAAAAGGTTTGTTGCTCCCCTCGGGCAAATCCATGCAGGAATAAGCTTGATTTCTAAACATTCCTCTCAAGTACTTTGCTTTTTGTTTGAACTGGTGACGGAGGCCTGGATCAAAGGTCTACAGTCATTTCTTTTTTTTCTTTTTTTCTGTGATCTCAATCATGTGACGTCGTATAACTGTAATGTGACTTCAATGTCAGGTCAAAACCCTGCTGTGGCCGGACATGTCACAGTACCACCAGACCTACCACTTGTAGGTCGCACCAGCTGATTCTCACATGTCCAAATGTGTGCTGAACATAAAGCAACACAGGTAGTATTAGTCATCTGACTGGTGGGGAGAATTTTTTTTTCTTTTTTTGGGGCTCAGAAACTACAAAATGTAAAGTCATTATCTTCCCACATTAAAACACACCTGGCATGTGCTCCTGTTTTTGCAAGGCATTTCCGGTTTTTGTGCTGCTTTCTGCCGACCTGGAATGTTTTCTCGAAGCAACTCACGTTTACCAGAAATTAGTGGTCAAGACAGAAACCGTTTTGTCTCGCTCATTAGGAACAGAGATGACCTCAGATGCGCCAAGATTTTTTGGCCCTTTCAGTCTGCCACTGTGATGGGTAACATTAGTTATTTATTGTCTTGTGTTGCATACTGTAATTGAACCTGTCATGAGTAACTGGGAACATGTCATATACAGCTAATCACTAAGCTTGAACTGAAGTTGTGCCAGAAGCCTGGCGATCAAACTGTGCTTAAAGCTGTGCTTGTCCAAGGTTGCGTTTCAGACAATGAATGTCTGCATGAGACAACCTCAGTCTAGGCTTTTAGGTTGTTCAGACACATTATACAAACCAACTTCCTCCTCAGATGTCAATGAACTTGATCCCCTGACCAGCCAGTCAGCTAGCCAGCCCTTAGGCACATTAGCTTCAGATTAAAGCCCCAAGAGAAATACCATTGATCACAGAGCGTTTATTGTTGTCAGGGAGGAAACATGGAGATTACTTCTAGTTCCCTTCTAGGGTTCAAAGCAATGAAGGGCTTCAGGAAGTGGCAGCTTTAACCTTTGTAGTTAAAGAGCAGGTGAGAGGGGAGGGGGATTTTTTTTTTTTTTATTAAGGCAACAAACATTTGAACACATTCACAAGAAAAACATTCATTTAAAACACAAAACTTACTTTATTTTTATGTCAGAACTCCTGAATGATTGAGGCTATTTTATCTTTCTTCACAGTGGAAAGGTGAGATCCAGGAGTTTTGTCCCAACACTAAGATGCTGTTAGTCGGCTGCAAGTCAGACCTGCGCACTGATCTGAGCACACTTGTGGAGCTTTCCAACCATCGACAAGCGCCAGTTTCTTATGACCAGGTATTTAGATTAAAAGAACATTTTGAAATGTTAGATACTTGCAATTTCATGACTCTAATCAGGTCATTGTACTGTACTCAAAGCCATGTTTAATTGCCCCCTGTGAAAGTGTGCACATCCTTTCATTATTGACTCAAGTTCTTTACAAAAAA
Source organism: Tylochromis polylepis (assembly GCA_015107715.1). NCBI lineage: Eukaryota > Metazoa > Chordata > Actinopteri > Cichliformes > Cichlidae > Tylochromis > Tylochromis polylepis. The sequence goes on from VVHJ01018650.1 coordinate 9,855, forward strand.
AACAGAACCTCAGTAAGCCTGAACATTTTCCTTCTTAGGGTTCCAGCATGGCCAAGCAGATCTCGGCGCCCTACATCGAGTGCTCAGCTCAGCAGTCAGAAAACAGTGTCAGAGACATTTTCCATGTGGCCACGCTGGCCTGCATCAACAAAAACAACAAAAACGTCAAACGCAGCAAGACCGCCCGTGCTAGTAAGAGGATTTCACACATGCCTGGTAGACCTGACCTGGCAGCCGTGGCCTCGGACCTCCGGAAGGACAAAGCCAAAAGTTGCTCAGTTATGTGATTGCACAGACTAAATTGGATCAGACTGAGGAGAATGAGGACAGAGCACAGTGCAAGCAGGAAGTTATGGGGCAATGCTCTCTCCTGCATGCTAAAGACCCCTTATTTGTCTGGAAAGGAGCTCTATAAGCTTAATTCATGTACATGTTACTGGAATACTCTGCACCAATGAAAACTCAATGCGTAGTAAGCATCCCACTCAACGCGGCCCCCACCCCTGCCCCACCAAAAGAGGAAGCTATCTATCACCTGCCTGGGGATGTGACCAGGTTCCTCTGAGAGGACAAAGCGGATGCAGTCAAGGCTTTCCATGCTAACAGGAAATGAGCAGAGGGAATGATGTCATTAGGAAATGCTCATTTATAAAAAGAAGTGTAGGAACATGTGGTCTCCTGAATAAGAGCAAGAGCCAGCATTGGGGTGGTAGGTAGGGGGGTACTGCCTCGGGGGGAGGAAATAAAGAGGGGCTGCTGTTGTTTGTGTTGGATCAAAGACTTTTTCCTTGGAGGGCTTATATAACAACTCGTCACTGTGGTTTGGAACTGATTCACTCCCACCTCTACTCCTGTAACTGTTAGTCTGTGTCCAGAACAGATTAGAAGATTTATTTCTTAATTTCATTCAATGGAAACATGAAGCTGAGTGTCCCCTGTCTCTGATATGTTTTCGGTGTAATGTGAAGTCATTGGTGTGTAACTGTGTCATTGCTTTATTTTCATCCTGATGAGATTGAACCAGTACTACATTCTGTTACATCAACAGCTATGGATAGACTCATGAAAACAAATGCATACTGCATTCTAGGGTTTGGCAAACAGTACAGGTTAGCCTTTTATTTTCTCCAAAAACAGAAATGGTGTAATTTAACCCTCTTATTGGGCCCTAAATGGGTCCAGTGAGCTTTAGCTTAACAAAAATTAGCAAGCAAAAATAGGAGACTGTAGATGAAATATGGATGTAGCCACTATGACTTAATCACAACCCTAATGTTTGCCTTCTGGCCACAACCATGTTGGTTTTTTGGAACGAAAAGTTACATTTTGGACAAGAAGGTGGAGTTATGACTTAATGCTAACAAGCTTGGTTAGCAAGCTCCATTTGAATACAATACACACATGTTAACTGACTGATAAAATACTAGAATTTTGCTCCCAAATCTTAGCTGGATGAAGATATATTTGTCAAAAGGTACAATCACAGTTCAACTCACTGGAGCAATCCAGTTAAGTGACTCAGATTAACAGAAGCAAACCATAGATAAAAGATGGATGTAGCCACTGATTCACCTACTGATTAGTAAGCTGACCATTTTTAACTGTCATTTTGGTGATTTTAAATTAAATTTGAGGAGCGAGAGGCAGATCTGACTGAGATACCAATGGAGACTGCATATTCACAGGTTGTTCGCTCGTGAATTTTCCCGGCTTTATCCTTCTTTCTGTGATTAGGATCATTTACAGAATAAACTTCAACTCTTACTCATGATGAACCAATTCTAGTAATTGAGCATATAAAATCAGAAGGTCGTCACAGAACAAGAGAACTGAGAGCTGTTTCACCTTAGACCTACAATCAGTGTATTTTTGCAGCCAGAGAAGTTTTCTTTTGCTGGCTACTAAGAACAGTGCTGATGGATGAGTTATAAAAACTGTTAAGAGATATCATCAAGGTCCAAACTGTTTCCTGTACCACACTTCAAATAGTCTTTTTAAAATTTTTTTTAAATAAATGCTGTAAATATGGGAGTCTCTTGGGATGGACTTGCTTTTGGAGCTAGCCCCAAGTGACATTAGAAAAACTGGAGTTTTTGGTATTTACACGTTGGCTTGCTTTTTCATCCTCTGGAGGAGCCCCTCGATCTTGACAGGCCTAGAATCTTTGTGTCATGAATCACAGCACATTAAAAGAGGATTAAAATGGAAGTGCAACAATAACTTGCTCTAAATGTCCAAAATGGAGGAAGCTGTGGTTGATTAGCTATACTGCAAAAACGGGTTTAAACCTCTGTGAAAATGAACTATCCCACAACAGGAACAGTTTGTTCTGTCTCATAAATATCTGCAAACTTTATTACTGTATTGGCCACTGACTGAATGAGCGAGACAACCAAAGGATGAAGGAGCTAGCTGATACGTGGCAAACTTGCTAAAGCTTAATGTAGACTTCTGTGCTGAGTCTACTATGTAGCCTGTGCTAGTGGCAGATGCTATTGCCACCATTTATACCTGTGTGGGCTATGTTGACACAGTGTGTGGTTACATTTCTAGTACATTTCTGCACTTCAGTTTATCACGTAGGGCTTTAATAGAATTACGTCATACTTATGGCGCAGATTTAAAGCAGAAGCATACATTCACTGTAATTAGAAGGACTTTGCCCTCTTCAGTATTAAAAGAAGAGGTTATTAGATATTTGGAATACCAGGAATGCCACAATACAGATGACCTGTTTTTTGGGGGGGTTTTTTTTGTTTGTTTTGTTTTTAAAAACAAATGTTAGTCCAGTTAGCCTGCTAGTCCTCACTTCACTGCACATTTCACAGACCTCTGGAGATGAATTTTGCTGTTCGAGTTAATGCTGTGAGTAGACCTTAATTCGGAAAGCATAATTGTATTTTTTTTTTCCATGGGTCATTTCAGTGTTTGAGTATCATGACCTCCGCAGTAATATGACATAATGTAAGAGATTTGTGTCAACTTACAATTAGTCTTTTTCCAAAGTCTTGAGAAACAAGTGTTTTTGAACTAGTGTTTATCTTCCTCTCAATGCAGTGCAATGAAGAAGCTGTTTAAATATCAATGCTATTGATGCACTTTTAATGTGACCATCAGCTTCTCAATTAGCTTGTTCAAATGCCAGTGCTGTCACATTTGTCAGCTCAGCGCCCCAGCCCTTTTTTTCTAATCCTTTCTTGCCTGTGTATACACACGTTTTCTTGAATGTTGATGTCACCTTCAAAATGTCTTTGTCAATGTTGTTGCCATAATATTTATTGAATTCTTTATTTTCCCTTTAGAATAAATGCCAATAAAACTGAAGAGAAGTGTGTTTGTATTTATTAAGGGAAGAAAGATCTTTTTTAGAGTCTTTTTTTTTTTTTTTAGAGATCTCAGTTCATATGTACAGTATGTAGTTTGATTATCCTTCATGGAAGGTCAGGTACAGTTAAATTATGCCATGCAGACATTATAAGATTTATTGTGCTTTGTGATTGTTCACAAAGAAAAGCTCTGAATTGGATCCTCTTTTGCTTTCGATTTCCAGCAGACTAGATGCCTCATGGCTGCATTGACAATTCCAATAGAGACAACAATGTAAAAACTCAAATGCATCTATGGGACAATCTCATTTTGTGCCACTGTAAGAGAGCAATGTGCTTCAAGGCATCAAGTGTGCTAGAAATCCATTCAAAGAAAGTAAAAAGGTGGCCACATCTTTGACAGAGAGGAAGAAAGAAGCTGTACAGTCAGTTAATTACTCTCCCATCAAAAATCAAAATCTCATAAATTAAAGCTAGCCAGCCTATTGTCCCACAACCAAACTGTTATGATCCCCCCCCCAACCCCAACCCTTCCCAAATATGGCCAATGTGGCAGAAAGTTGACCCTATTTTAAGGAATTAGTCAGCAGGGGACAAATTCTAAGCAGAATCAGGTCTTCTGGTATTAGTTTTAGAGTGTGTTTATACAAGAGTCAAAGGTTGCTAATAAGTGATACATTTTTCTGGTACACAATGCCTTGATTGCTGTTTCTTAAACATTTATTCCTAGACAAAGCAGTTTCACTGTGATTCCCATGCCTATTATTCTCACTTTCACATACACAAACACGCTGTTTTGACAGTAAACCAAGGATGTTATGTAAGCACAGTGGAATCTGGCATAGTAAAAACACACTTAATACCAAAATCAGATGCGGACACCTATGGCGGAGGGGAACTCCCCCCCCAAAAAAAACTTTAATCCAGCTCCATCTGTGTGTTTATATGTAAACAATAGCTACAGCTCTCTGAGGGAGAATGAAATCACTGTACTGGTTCAAAAATCAAATGTTTATCTCTTCTATTAATATATTCAGTCATTCTGTACACATTAGTTGGAAAGACTTTACAAAGCCAATAAATCTCAAAAGGATTATTTGGAATTTAATCTATAATAATTTTAATTATTAAGCTATTAGACATTATAATGTATGTGACTTCACAAGGTATACATTTGGGGTTGTTAGCATTTGCTTTTTTGTTTGTTTTCTTTTTTCTGTGTGATGACCCACGTTTAAATTTACACACCTGGGGCATTTTCATTCTGAAAATGGTGCGCACTTTTTACTGCTGTCTGGGTTTATTGGCATGCTTCCTTGAGAACAAAACAGCAATAGGGTTTTTACTTTTGTCTCTTTCAGTAGGTGTGTCAGGAGTGGCATGTAAATATTTAACAAGGCACTGCACACAGATGACAAGCTTCCATATCTTGTGTATTATAAGAGTCGTCTTTAATGTACCACCGTTTCCGTACAAATAAATGTTTTACTACATTATTACAGGGCTGGACAAAAGACACACCTGTTGTCTTGTTTGTACAGGTGCAGCTTGTATAAGGCCTGCTCATTTCCTGTGCTGCAACACTCAGAATGTTGCAGCTGAAATGTAAAGGTGGCTTTGAGCCTTTGTTTGCTCTCTCTCATATGTGAAATGTACAGAAAGACTGGGATTCAAATCTCTTGGGAAGTATAAATATACACACTTTCTTCTGGGGATTTATGAGTGCTTACTGTTAAACTTTACTCTGCCCCCTATTCAGGTTAGGGAGAATAGTAATCTTTATTGTCAGAGACAAAAGGAAATTTAATTTAATCTGATGACAGAAAGGTCTGAGGTAATTTTGGGTGGAGAACCTGCACCACCTCAATCCTTTTCTTTCTACAGAGAAAGCTGATGCAGTTTGATTTAAATATTTATACAGAACTGTTGTCATTATCAACAAGTCCATGTCCAAACCTGGCTGTAGTCTCAGTATGTAATGGTTTATTTATATCTTATATACAAATAAAGTAGGGAAATCACTGTAGACTTCCAACCCTGCCCCTTTGAAAAAAAACAAAAAACCCTCCCTTGGTCTGACAATAGGGGGATGGGTAGATTATTATACAAATAAGTCACTTGTTCTATAGTTTAGCCCTCATTCACATGGATGCATTGGAGGTAGCACAGGACTCAGTATCTTGCCCAAGGACACTTAGAGATGGGATAGAGCCACTGACAAATTGGCAGACAACCACTCAACCACCTGAGCCACCGTCTTTGCTTTATAGCAGGCTCACGACGAAACAATTGATACATTTTGTGCTGCTGCTGCAATATTATGCTCTGGCTTTAGTAATTATCTTTGTTGCATAAACAAACCGCAAAACATTAGCACCACCTTTAAGTTCACAGACACAACAAATTGCTATTTTGGAAACCTTTTCTTCTTACATCTCTTCATGAAACATCTACGAGGTATTATGCTCACCAGACACCCTCAGTGGACAAGAAAAGCACATTGGCTCTTTTTTCCTCTGATTAAGCAGGTCACAAGGCATGATGGCCTATGCATGTAGCTAACAGCTTCTCCACACTACATTTTGGCGTGTTACAGTAAAGTCGATGACATTTACTGATGACATTCCACACAGGACTAAAAAAAGGAATAATGGATCATTTCTATACAGCCTATGTTGATTAAGTAATTCTTTTTTCTGAAAATCAGTCGTGTTGTGTATTCTCATCTGATTTTGTAATTTCAGTTAGAATTCCTTAGTTGTACAATGATGCAGCAGTACAATGCTTTCTTTTTATCCATGATAGACTGTTATATGATTGCCAACTATAATTTAATCTCAGTATCCTCTGGTATTCAAGACAACTTTATGTAATATGAGCTAATCAAATAGCCTAGCTACTAATCTACACTCAGATATGCCCCTCCTTTGTGACATCTGGTTTCAAAGCTCTCAACATGAGGCTTTATAATGTGACATTCCGACCCAGTGGATGATGTTGTGGTTATGTCCATCTTTTTACTGTTTATGTTGTTCAGTTCAACTAAATTAAATTTTATTTGTATACCACCCAGGTAAGCTAAAGGAACTACAAGACCCTACTCTACTACTAGAGAGAAACCTCAACAATCACACAACCTCCTATGAGCAAGCCTGGGAACTGGTTCCATAGTAAAGGAGCTGATAGCTGAACACTTTGCCTCTCATTCTAATTTTGAAAACTCTAGGAACCACAAGTAAGGCTGCAGACTAAGAGCGAAGTGGTCTTTTGATCCAGTCTAGAAGTAATAAATGAATGAAAAGCTAGTTTTTCAGCATGACTCTGATATAGGATGTTTCCCATTTTAGCAATATTGTGTAACTGAATGAAGGCAGTCCTATGTATTTGTATATTGTGCACATTGAAGGATATATCCTGATAAAAATTACAAGATTCCTCACAGTGTTACTTAGTTTTCTCTACATGTTTGTCTACATTTAGAAGTAGGAAATTAGAGCTCATCCAGGCCTTTATGTCTTTAAGACATACCTGTACTTTAACAAGTTGATTTGTATCATCTGGCTTCATGGGTAAATAAAGCTGGGTATCATCTGCATAGCAATTAAAATGTATGTAGTGTTTTCTAATAATATTACCTAAGGGAAGCATGTATTATGTAAAAAGTACTGGTCCCAGCACAGAACTCTGTCGAACTCTGTGACTAACTTTGTGTATGAAATAGATTTCTCATTTACATGCACAAATTGGAATTTATCAGATCGATATGATTAAAACCACTGCAGCACAGTACCTTCAATACCAATGATGGTGTTGGTGCAGTTAAAGGTGTTGTATTATTCTGTCTTTGTGAATCCTTATGCTTAATTTTTGCTGATTTTTGGTTTCTTTTTTGATGTAGATGCAGTGTCTGTGGATGGGATAGGATTTTGGGGAGATAAGCTTCAGAGAGGTGTGTAAGACTGAGAAACAGGCAGAAAAAAGCTACGTAGTCTGACATTGGTTAAGCAAAATTACACACCAACTCAGTATTAATTGTATCAATCATGACCTCCAGCTGACGTGAACAGGTGTCATGGCTGCTGCTGTGAATTACATTTACTCTTAGGTAGTAGTTTTAAATTGGCTTCCATGTTGCCTGCTCTGGCCCCTGGAATACAATTCACTGGTGTCTCTAACTTTGTCACAGTCTGGCAGAGCAGACTGAATGTGGAGAAAAGGTGGACCCAAAACGCAGACACGTGAAGCAATGAAACCTTGACTTAACCAAAACCACGCTGTTTATTGAAGTGGGGAAATACATACAAACAAAAGGCTAGGTGAACCAAAAAATAAGAAACTAAAACATAAACCTACACTGGGTGAACTAAACCTAAAAAAACCTA
>VVHJ01018653.1:3005-16074 GCA_015107715.1 Tylochromis polylepis
TTACCTCAAAAGGAGATGACAGTCGGAGAGAGTCCTCTGCATTCATCAACCCAGACATGGACACAGAGAACTACTATGAAGGAAAAAACATGGCCTTGTTTGAGGTAAGATAAATTAAAAATGTAATTTAAAAATTAATGAGTTGTCTGTTTTTAATACGTATAGTCCAAAACATGCTGCTCATCATAAAATAACAATTTAAATGGTATCTAAGATGTAGTAAGTTTTTGTTATTATGTGACATTAATGACTAGCAGTGTCACAAAAGTTAAAGACAGGATTGTACGATCAGATGGTTGCAGTTTTCAAATCTTTCCAATAGGAAGAAAGCCATACTGGGATCATTGAGTGCTTCTATTTAGTTTGTCCCAAATCTCTCATATACAAAATCAATCTGACAAGGTCTCAATTATCTTAAAGTCTGTTCACTCACTGGCCTAAAAAAGTCATTCATACATGGAAAATGTGCTGCGTACATATGCAATAAAGTTCTTGGAGTCAATAAGGAGCATATAATAGGAAATATTTCTTGGTTGTGTTTGAAAGGCCTGGATTGCTCTTTATTTTTATATGTTCTCTGTCTGATTACAGGAAGAAATGGACAGTACCCCCATGGTTTCATCTTTTCTCAACAAACTGGCTAATTACACCAACCTAACTCAGGGTGTTCGTGAGCATGAGGAAGCTGAGGATGGAGTCAGGAGGGCTGCAGTCATGGTACGTGACTCCTGTTTTGGGGCCAGCAGAACTTTGATTAATGAGAGCGTGCACACTTTGTGCCTGCATAGTCTTTAATGTATTTTCAGAATCACTCAGAGAGTCCTCAACACTCAGGGTGCTTTCTCCTGAAATGAGTTCTGGCGGGATTTTTATTGTCTGCAATAAAATTTCAGCACAGATCACATCTGTACACAAGAGGGCCTTTTTTTCCGTCTGGAATATCTGGTTATCTATTTCATCTACCCCCCTGTTTTGTTTTTTTTCCCAGTACACAAGCATATTCTGTTTCAGTATTTACCAGCAGCTTGTTAACATATCTAAAGACACTTTAGATACTTGTGTGAAAGAGTCTGGACCAGGGACATCAAACTTTTTAGTTTTGGGGCCACATGCAGCATTATTTAAAACTGTCATCTAATAACACACACACACACACATGGATAGATAGATGGATGGATAGAATAAAAATAGTGGCAAATGTTTTTTTTCCCCTTTTAGGAAAAAGTAGATTTGGGTAAAACAAATGAAATTTCAGCAGTATATCAGTATATCAGTTTCTCCACATTAAGCCACCTTAACATCATTGTATACATCCTACTTTACAACATTGTACCTTATTGAGTTAAATAAATAAAAAAAAGAACATTTTTCATAATATTCAGATTTTTTGAGATGCACTAGTTTGTTTGACTTCTGTTTTCTTCAACATAAGTTGAGCTAAAGAACTAACAACAGCACAAACGTGAACAATAGGAGCCCAAAGGCCTGGTTGTTCCTCATATTTTCTGCACTGCCCCCAGGTGACGGTGCACAATGAAGACAATGGACTGCAAAGATCTTTTTTAACTTTGTTCACAGATCAGGCCCACATCCGTCGGAGGTGGAAACTCATTCTGTGAACTGTTAGTCCGAATGTCTTACCATAATCCTTCTCAAGGTCTCACACGCCTAAAATTTTTCAGTGGCTTTGAAAATGTTACCAAATACTGGTGAACAAAAACTGAGCCAAGAGCAAGTGAAAATAGGTCAAATGGTGCGATATAGAGAGAAAACAGAAGAGTTTGAGGCAGAAAAGGCTAAATGTTCAGGGTTTTTTTTAATCTATCTATCTTTAATCACTTGAGCTTCATGTGATAGAGCTGGGGATTTTACAAATGCAGTGCAGGCAGCCAGTTTGATGCGAGATGCAATAAACCAAACATACAGCACATTAACTGTTCAGTCACTATATTGTTTCTTTAATCGGGACTTAGTTGAAAGATTGTTAACAACCACCCTCACTAAGTCGTAAGATTGATTTCATCTCCTTTGTGCTTAAATAAACTTCCTGGTATGGAAATGTGATCAGGAAGAACAATTTTCTTTGGCTCAAACTGAAAAGAAAAACTGTGAAAAACAAGCACTTTATTCTGGACCCCTCCCCCCAGTGCTGCCACCCATGAGGTGTGGAGTGGAGGTGGTTCTTGGGTTCTTGCTTCTTTCTGGCTCACACAATGTTAAAGTTTTCCACTACAACATTTTTCCTGGTAAAACGTCTGTACAGATGTTACCTGGGTGGGTGACTTTGATAAATGTCAAGCTACTGCCAATAGTCTGTTAGAGTGGCTTATTAACCGGATACACAGGGAAACAGCTACCCTTTGACCACAGGTCCACAGGTTTAAAAAAAAAAGAAAAAAAAAAGCAGACAAACACACAATAAAATATGTTTCAAAACGGACTGCTTTGTGGCAAAAGTTGTTCATGCTGCAGAAAGCGGCCTTTTATCTGAGTAAAAACTCATTGAGAGGCACTTTCATTCTAACAATTTCTGTCCCTTTTGTGGTTTTGCTAAAGTCAAAAACATCATTAGTCACTGACAAGACAGCAGGACCTTGGTCTGTTGCTCTATGTGGAAGCATTGATGATGTTTCACTAAAACCCGCCCCCTGAATGATAGCTGAGAGCTCTGTAGAGGATCTGGACCTTTAACTTAAACGGCTCAGACAGCATAGAGCCAGTGAAGGGAAGAAAACAGGCAGGAGAGCAAGGCAGTGTAACAGAAAGGAGAAGATGTGGGAGGTGTGGAAATCCACAGCAGGCACTTTGCAGCATTTTGACAAACAGCTGAGTGCAATGGAGAAAGCACAGGACAAAATGTTTGTATGTCGGAAAATGGTACGTACTCTTTGGTGTTTGTGAAGGGAAGTAGTAGAGGGGTGCGTATACAGTATTTATATGCTTGTCTGGGACTCTCCACCATTTGCTCTTAGAACTGAAGAAGCTTCTCGGATGAGAGGTGAGACGTCTTCAAGAAACTTAAACAAGTCCAGACGCTTTTCTTTCCAAGCTCCTTAGACTGCAATGACCTGGATGACTGAGAACCTTCACAGACATATGTGCTTGTCTATTGTAATCCACATTGCTAATGCTATACTGCATCTAAATCATTTAAGTCATGTGACCCTGCTGGTGTTTTTAATGAGCTTTGATGTTCATAACTGAAATCAGCGTCACGTTTTTATATAGTCGGTAAATGACAACTTCACTGTGATTTCATATTTTCCATCTAATTTTTTCATTTTCTGCAAGTTAAGCATGAGTCTATCTCAAAAATACTGATTTTTAAGCCTTATTTTCTTAAGTAAAATTGTTTAACCTAGTTTTATACACATGTACTAAAAATAAAAGTTAATAATGTAATACTTTGTGTAAAAAAAACAAAAACAAAAAACCCTCAGAGGGTTGATAATTTTGGTTTTTGCTGACCTTTGTGTAGTCAGCAAAGATTTTCAGCTTGATTTTTCACCCAACAAGATATGATGTATGATTTAGTTGTTCCCTTACTTTTTGGTGAGGATTTCATTTTCTGAAACAGCGCGTGGCTAAAAGAAAACCTAACGCTAACCCTGGCCTGGCTTCCCATTAAGATGGGCATTAAGAGGATAACCACCATGAAAAATCTGACTGTTGAGTCTTTGAACATGCAAGAAATTATTTTTAGCTTGAACTAGAAATAGGTGGCATTAGATTTGATGCGTCTTAAACAGATGATAACATGCTGAAGCATTGTAAACATACAGTAATGTTAAATGCAGGATGTGCTTTGTAATTAAACACTTTGAATGAGAAGAAGTTTTTTTTAGGTGGTTTGGTGTGGCTGTGAGGAGGAACATGTGTTGGATTTCCCCTGCCTACATTTTGTATTAGAGCCTACTCTCATGTTTATAGTAAAAAAAAAAAAGAATCTCCTCAGTAACAGTGCGATGAGGCATAATTCAAAATTCACTCTCACTTTTGTGCGTGTGTGTTTGTGTGTCGGCAGGTCCCCCATATGGGAACATTCATTGGGGTCTACCTGCCCTGCATGCAGAACATTCTGGGCGTGATTCTCTTTCTGCGTCTCACCTGGATTGTTGGCACAGCAGGAATCCTCGGATCATTCGCCATTGTCTCCATGTGCTGCATCTGTGTGAGTAATTGACAGCTTCAGATAACAAGCTTGATGGCTTCCTGACAGCTGGACTATGTAGGAGGACAAGACCCAAAATGACCTGCTTAATTCATCTTAAAATGTGGCAGTGGTGCTAAACAAACTGTCCCTCTTGGCCAGCCATCATTATTGCTGGTTAAGTGTGAGATTTATGGCATGCCAATCACAGCTCCTCTGAACTTCTGGCGTGCTGACTATTAATCTCTTTGTGTGAGCTCAGGGCAGAGTCCCCAAAACAAGCAGAAAACCAGTCTTATTTACAACCGCAGCTCATACGTCAGTAGCTCCAGATGGCCAGACAGAGAAGTGTCTGTTTCAAAGTTTGAACTTGAATGCTCAGCACTCATGTGATGTGGTGTGAACAATCTGCAAACTACAACCCCTTACATTATAGACTCACCCTGCAACACTCGCATGCTCCACACCAAAGAGATGGCAGACGATAGAGGTGATGATGCCAGTGGTGCCGTTTTTCTAGTGTCTCTGTTTTACACTTAAAGTTCCGCCCCTTTAGCAGGGTAACGGGCAGAAAGTCGGTGAAGTGAAAGGACTTCCCCATAACAGGAGGGCTCATTCAGTAAGACCTCGGAGAAACCTTCTAGAACAAATCTCCTGGACACAGCGAGTCTCTCGCTGTTCTAATTTCTCTGGAGAAACTACAACGTTTATATGCGGGGTTTTTTTTTTTTTATTTGTTCCTATTTGTAGCCAGTTTCACTGCACAAGGCTTGGCTGTACACTGCAGCAAAACTGCGTGATCAAAAATGTATTTAGCTTTCATTTTTTAAATGAATTTTCCAACAGTGTTTGAGTCTGGCTGTTGTAAAACTCAAACATTGCAGGGTGAGACAATCAAGCTTATTTTTCTTGACTAAGTACAATAAATACAAAATACATAAATATATGACTGGACTTCAGTGTTTCTGATTTTCCAGCGTGGCCCTCGGTCACACCAAGTTTGACACTTTTACTGATTCTTTTTTTTTTTTCCACTGGCATATTGCACAAAATAACATAGTATTTAGTACTCTGCATGCTTTTGTGTTGGGATTTCTGCCAGTTTCACATTATTGCATTCCTAATTCTAATCTGAGGCTTCAGTGACTGTTTTCAGGTATTTGTACTACTTACTTTGTGTTTTAATGACACATTATACTTCCTCTCAGCTGCAATCCAGAGAACTATTATCAGAGCACAATGCTTGCACCTTGACAATTTATTTATTTTTACAATTAAAACATAGGCTGGTCAATGTTGTTTTAATTTATTTTTCTTTCTTTTATATTGCTTTTATGAACCATCCACAGTTGATCATCTGTCCTGTTTTCTTTTGTTTTTCTCATGCAGACATTGCTCACAGCTATATCAATGAGTGCCATTGCAACAAATGGAGTTGTCCCAGGTACATAATGAATTATTTGATTTGGTTTTATGATCCAAGAGAAGTATGCACATGCAGTCTACAAAAATAGCTGCAATTGTGAGTGAGATGATACAGTGTTTGTATTTAGCTATGATTTGCATAGCATACAAATAATTTTTTTAAATTCATTGTTGTGTGAGAGTGTGTAAATACAATTTGAAGATGGTATGCAAGCTAATTCTGCACACTGTGTAGAGCCCAACCAATTTCTTGGCATGCCAGTGTTATCAGCCGATATCTGCTATTTGCTGACTGATTGGTATTGGCATCTGATTCTGATTATAACAACTGATGAATGAAAATAGAAAAAGCAAAGAAGAGGCACTGATGTTGTGAGTGTCAGTGTTGCATAGCTTGTCCAGAGGACAGTCTGCATCTTCCCTTTTGTTTGTAACACCACAAACACAACAACCACTTGATACATACATATAGTTTATACATTTAATTATTTACTCATTTGAGCAGAGGACAAATGAGTAAATAACTAAATGCACATAACAAACAGTGGCAAAATCAGTTTATGTTTTGTCTCTGAAAGGAAAAAAAATAGTTCAATATGTCGCAATACTGGATTTTTAAATCACCAAGTATCAGTCTTAAAAATCCTGAATCAGTTGGGCTCTGACAGTCTCACGATAACAGAACTTGATATGGTGAGTTTGGGTCTTTGAAGCTATTTAAATACAGCAGTTTCAGAAGGAATATTCTCAGTAGCTAATATATGAAATCTAATGTAATGCGCAAAAGCTGCAAATAGATAGAGCCCAATTTTAAAAGGGACCAATTATCCTTATTTTCTGTTATATATTTTCTGTTACGTAGATGCTGGTAAAATAATCGATATTCATATCAAATTTGGGCAAATTGTTCAAACAGCGAGGTCAGTATCATGCAAGTAATCCCTGTGAGCTAAAAGAAAACATTCTGAGACAGTTTCCTTTACTTGTGCAAAGGGGATATGCCCGAAATGGTCTGTGAGCAGAGAAACTCAGGCAACTATTAGTGTGTCACTGGAAACTTTATTTCCATTTTATTTATATTATTTATTTTATTGATGTTTTACATTTGTTTATGTGTAGATACGAAAATAGTAAAAATGTTTTGTTTTGTTTTTAAAATCACTTCTTGACAGCTGGTGGCTCGTACTACATGATCTCCAGATCCTTGGGTCCAGAGTTTGGAGGTGCTGTGGGACTTTGTTTGTACCTGGGAACCACCTTTGCTGGATCCTTGTACATTCTTGGAACCATAGAGATTCTTTTGGTTTGTAAACTCTATGTCAGACAAGGAGTCAGCCATGTCAGTGCCCATCTGATTGCACATTAATCCCTCGATCGCTCTGATTTTTCTCTTTACTGTCTACCAGCTCTACATCGTTCCACCAGAAAAAGTGGTCAAAGAAACAACGCCCAACGACATGCGAATCTATGGCACCTGCTGCCTGCTCCTGATGGCACTGGTTGTGTTTGTAGGGGTGAAGTAAGTTTCCACTCACTCTCTGACACACACACACACAAACAGAAGGACATACCACACAGGCTCACATTTGCCCTCCCTTTCTGTCTGCAGGTATGTGAACAAGCTGGCTCTGGTGTTTCTGTCCTGTGTGGTTCTGTCCATCATGGCCACTTATGCAGGAGCCATCAAGACGGCCATCAAACCCTCAAACTTTAGGTGAGTGACTAATAGCTGAGTAATCACTTCTTATGAAGTGCTGGCATGTTTTCTCTGACAGTGAAAATCACGTACTGTCAGTGCTTGCAGATAAATTTTAAGCAATTTATTGTACTACAGCTGATTTATCCTTTTTGCAAGATAAGGAAACACTCACTGCTTGTGGGAAGGACAAAGTTTGAAACTGGATTAGTTTGTTACCAGCTGTAACAGTGTAGCTACGTGTGTGTGTGTGTGTGTGTGTGTGTGTGTGTGTGCGCGCGTGTGCGCCATCATGGCAACCACTGCAAAGTGTTTATACGTAATTGTGTGAAGTTGCAAGATACAGTCACATAACTTGAAACGCCTTTTAGATGTATTCCGCTAGTGGGTGTTTTAAAATTTGTAATGTATTTTAACCTCTGATATGATTTATCTTCATCTAGTGAATAGAAGAAAAAAAATATGAAACACAGCTTCTGTCTTTCTGCACACTGTACAGTCAGATTTCAGTTCATGTGTAGGGGGAGGAAAATGGTGTAGTGATGTACAGCTTTTGAAGAGTGGAGATTGAATTCATTTCAGTACATGCTTTATATTTATTTTAATAAGGTAAACCCTTAAATCAGGTGACCCCCTATGAGAAAGCTCTTTGGCAACAGGGGAAGGAAAAACTTCCTTTTAACAGGAAGAAACCTCTGGCAGAGCCAGGCTCTGGGAGGTGCGGGCATCTGCCACGATCAGTTGGGGGTGAGGTGAGGAAGTGAAAGATATGCCCTGAAAGAGAGCCAGGGACTAATGATTAAGTGCAGAGTGGTGTATAAATACACATGAAAGTGTGAGTGTGAAGATGGGGGTGAAAACTAATAACTGCATCATAACTAATGGAGGATTCAGTATCAAGTGGTTCAGCCCTAACTATAAGTTTTATCAAAAAGGACAGTTTTAAGCCTAATCTTAAAAGCAGAGACGGTGTCTGTCTCCTGAATCCAAACTGGGAGCTGGTTGCACAGAAGAGGGAGCCTGAAAGCTGAAGGCTCTTTCTCCCATTCTACTTTCATATATCCACAAGCAGGAACCACAAGTAAACCCGCAGTCTGAGAACGAAGTGCACTATTGGGTTGATATGGTACTATGAGGTCTTTAAGATAAGATAAGATGGTGCCTGATTATTCAAGACCTTGTAAAAGAGGAGAAGGATTTTAAATGTGATTCTAGATTTAACAGGGAACCAATGAAGAGAAGCCAATATGGGAGAAATATGCTCTCTCTTTCTAGTCCCTTTGAGCATTTTGGATAAACGGAAGACTTTTCAGGGAGTTTTAGGAAACCCTTATAATAAGGACTTGCAGTAACAGAGCCTAGAAGTAATAAATTCATCGATCAATTTTTCTGTATGAGATCTTTTTTCATTGCACAAAAGTAGAATTGCAGTTTGTAGTCGCTTTCAGCTGGTTTTCTTTGTTCTTAGTTCAAAGTTAAACACAAAAAAAAAGATTGTGTGTATTAGCATGGGTATTTGAAATTTACATAAGTCATCCAAGAGACTGTGACTGTAACAAGAGTGTAAAGTTGGAAGGGCTCTTGAATATTTTGGCACCGTTACTTCTGGTGTCCTTTACTCAGTACTGCACTGGACATCTTCAAATTCTGACACAAACATGTACCTGTAAAGCTATCATCTGTTCCACAGACAGAGATACCTGAGTGGTATGCTTGAAAAGAGTAAATGGGTGCAGTAAACAAACTGTCTCGATGACAGACAAAGCCAGATGAGACAACACGTTATAATTATTTTAGACTGAGATTTTAGATTGTCGCCCTCCTCACATGTACGTGGATGAATCTAATCTGACAACAAGAAATAATAATTAGACACTCCTTTGTCATGCGCGAGAATGAGGGGGAAAAAAGCTGTGTCTGTAACGATTTATGAAATGCTTAATCTCGTTTTTCTCGTCTAGTGTCTGTCTGTTAGGGAATCGCACTCTGAAGAATGAAATGTTTGAAAAGTGCGCAAAAACGGACGTGGAGCTCTGGAAGCTTTTTTGTGACAGTCCATATCCCAACGCAACCTGTGATGAGTACTTCACCTCAAACGACCTGACCGAGATCCAGGCCATGCCGGGAGTCCTGGGGGAAGTCATCAACGGTGGGTCATCATCAAACAAAAATCCACTGACAGTTCCTCCTCTGTCACAGTCAGGCTTAATGAAACTTTTTTCTACAATAAATTCTGATTATGCAGTCTGTGCTTGTCTGTCCTTTAGACAACTTGTGGGGCAATTATGGCCCAGACAATATGGTGATAGAGAAGAAAAACCTGTCTTCTATACCAGCCGAGGCCAACAACGACAAACTTAAGAACTATGTCTTCAACGATTTGGCCACCTACTTCACTCTGCTGGTGGGAATATACTTCCCCTCTGTCACAGGTAGACGATTTACTGTGGTCAGATTATACAAAGATGAGAAATCATTTAAAATTTCATCAGGATAAATGTTTAAAGGGACTTGAGCGTGAGGAATTATAGTTTTAATGCATTTACATGAGTAAAATTTGTGTTGTGTTTCAGGTATAATGGCTGGTTCTAACAGGTCAGGTGATCTCAGAGACGCCCAGAGATCCATCCCAATAGGAACCATACTGGCTATTCTCACCACATCCTTCATCTGTATCCTCAAGATTCTGAATGTGTTGACTGTGTCTGTGGAACTGGTATAGGAACACCCAGAAACTCTTCCACTGCCACTGGTTTCCCAAGGAGCAAATCCAGAAAAAGCCCCTCTGGAGTCTTGTGGTTCTTGATTCTCCCAGACCTGAAAGAGCAGTGGGGAAAGTTGGACATCAGGTGTGGCAGTGCAAGACTCTCTAGGTGTTCCCAAGGGTTAATTGCTTATTCACACCTCATCAGGTGTAAAGGCATGCTTGAGGTTGGGTTTGGGGGTCTTCATGGCCTCATTTTTAGCTGAGATTAAGAAGTCATTTAAAGTAAAACCAATGTTTCCACTAACTCGACTTTATGTAGCAGCTTTTGAGCCAGGTTGTAATAATCCCTGTTGGTCAGCATTAGGGAACATATTTACCTCGAGGTGTAGTGGAGAAAGAGGTGACACTGTTACATCACTGCGTAACAAGAGCAGGAAAATTCTACAGCTGAAGAAACTGAAACACTAGTATCTAAGGAGGAAGGCAGAAAACCTGGTTTCCTCAGGTGTGATGATAACTGAGATGTAATGAGTCATGCACTATGATTCATTATGAAAGGTTTGACATCCAGCAAGGATCCAAACATCTCTTACTTTCATTATTAAACCTGAGATACACGATACACTTTTGTGCATGAAATTTTGTGTATACTTTTTCTTTAGATTTCATTTGTTTCCACATTTTTGTTTATTTTATTCTATAAGCAGTTTTTGTTGACCTTATAATTAGTTATCCATTAGTTGTCTTAACTGCTTATCCAATTCAGGACATTCTTCTTCTTCTTTTTATTCATATTCCTCTTATTATTATTATTAATATTAAACATATTGAGGCAAGAAAATGTTGATGAATCCCAGATTTAAGCGTGCACACTGCTTCTAAATGAGGTCATATTTATGCATCAGCTGTTGATGAAGAGCAGCAGATTGATATTGTCATACGCTATTGATCTAGAGTTCATTGTCCCAGTTTTTCCATCTTAACTTCCTGGTCAGATATCTCCTTTGTGGTGATGTTTGGAGCCTGTATTGAAGGAGTGGTCCTGAGAGATAAGTAAGACAATGTTTAAATGTTTGGAAAAACAGGTGGTTTTTTGCTCGCACAGTGTCTCAGAATGCATTTTTATCATTGCGATTATAATAAAGCATATGTATTCTTCAGGTTTGGTTTCTCAGTAAAGACAAAACCTGTCATCAGTATTCTGGCCTGGCCATCACCTTGGGTGATTGTGATTGGCTCGTTTTTTTCTTGCTGCGGGGCGGGACTGCAAAGCCTCACTGGTGCCCCCCGGCTGTTGCAGGCCATTGCTCGTGATGGCATCATTCCTTTCTTACAGGTTAGTGGTAGAGTTAGAAAGGCGTGTCTCTTTGACCTTGATAAAAATAAGTACTACATCATACCTCTGTCCTTTGGATCTCTCTTTCTCAGGTCTTTGGTCATGGGAAGGCTAATGGTGAGCCCACCTGGGCTCTGTTGCTGACTGTCGGGATATGCGAGATAGGAATCCTTATTGCCTCTCTGGATCATGTAGCTCCCATCCTCTCCATGTATGTGCTTTTTTCCCATGATGTCAGCCTCTTTTTGTCACTGAATTTGTGAACATCTTCACATTCTATTCTAATCATTTGTCTTTTCAGGTTTTTCCTCATGTGCTATCTGTTTGTCAACCTGGCCTGTGCTGTTCAGACTTTGCTCTGCACCCCTAATTGGAGGCCTCGCTTTAAGTTCTATCACTGGTAAGAGCATATCCCAGAAAACTCTGCATATTATCTCTGAGTGTGACAGTAATGATGACACTGTGCTTGTTTCCTGTAGGACTCTGTCCTTCTTAGGGATGAGTCTTTGTCTCTCCCTCATGTTTATCTCCTCCTGGATCTACGCTCTGGTCGCCATAGTGATAGCCGGCTGTATCTACAAATACATTGAATACAAAGGGTAAGTTTCAGGTGATAAGATCAATTCGGCATTTAAACAAGGGCAGGTAAGAAGGTAAGTTCAGAAATAAACTGATATAAAACAATCGTTTTAGAGAGGCTGAGTTTTTCAAAAGTAAAACGGGGCAGAGGTTTGCCAGTCTGCAAAGAACTGTGAAAAATTGACAAATTGTGGAACAATTTCAGGAATGTAAAATATCTCATCACATATACAGTACATGATATCATTAAAAGATTCAGAGAATCTCTGTGTGCACAAGACAAGGCCAAAAATCGATATTGGATGCCTGTTATCTTCAGGCTCTCAGGTGGCACTGCATGAAAAACCGACAACATTATGTCATGGAAATCACTGCATAGGCTCAGGAACAGGTCCAGAAATAATTTTCTGTGAACACTTCCTGAGCCATCCACAAATGCAGGTCAAAGCTCTGTCTTGCAAAGAATATGACCGATAACCACCATGTTCACTGGGCCAAATATATAAAATCTTCTGTGGTCAGATGAATAAAAATATTAAAACTGAAAAACACGGGTGCTGTACCCATCAGTTTAAAGAGGAGAGGAATGAGCCGGCCTGTTATCAGCACTCTTTTCAAAAGCCTGCATCTCTGATGGTATGCGGATGCATTAGTGTGTAAGGAATTGGACACTTACGCATGTTACATCCCGGTCTAGGGGTACAGGAGCGCAACTTAAGGGTTAAAACAGTGTTTCCCAACCTTTTGGAGCCACGGCACATATTTCACATTAGAAGAATCACACGGCACACCACCAAACAAAAATGTCACAAAAAGCATATTGATCATTTTCCCCCGCGCACCAGGCATAACAGAATTGGCTCGGTTTGTCCCCAGTATACCTTTGTTGCTTTCTTCTGACCACTACTCATGCTAGGGCCTTCATCTGGGTCTGAGTTTTCTCCAGGACCCAGGTCAGACTGACGACTTTTTCTTTTCAAATATTTATCTATTGCTATTACGCGCTGCGTTGCCTCACTCACAGCGTGACTATTATGTAATTTCTTCTTCGTCTTCTTCTGTTTTACTGGCAGTTGGCAACCCATTTAATTAGAGCAGGTAGTTGTACTGCCCTCTAATGGAAGAGAATGTAATTGTTCTGCCCGTTACTCACGCCAGTCGCTTAGAACACCAATC
>VVHJ01018654.1:2274-14177 GCA_015107715.1 Tylochromis polylepis
ACCTGGCTCATATGCAGCATGCAAATTTATTTCTCTAATAATCCGAGTGCGCGACGGCCCTCCTCCAGGATTAATGACAGCATTCCCGGGGCCTCGCTTCCACCCCGGACCGCTGGAATATTACCACCGTGCACCCCACCACCACCAACACATCCCTTCCCTCTCTCTTTCACACACACACACACACACACACTATGACATGGAAAAATTGTGTTAGTTCTACACAGAAAAACGCTGGGGTATTTGTCCTGCTAGACAATATAATGGGCTGGTGCATCATCAGATTGCAATGTCATTTCAAAAAACCTTGAATACAAATAATGGGGAGAAGGTGGAGGGGTTGGGGAGGGGGGAGGAGAGAGGAGGACTCGTAGGATAGATGGTGCGTTTTCTAATCCGGTAGACTAGTTATCCTTCATATCAGGTAGAGCGGTGTCACGATGACACATGCACACATGCACAGAAGAAAAACACACGGCTCCGTTATTCAAATGAAGTGTGCCGCATTGTGCAGAGCTTGCTGCTTTCCTGGGACACATCCCTTTTTTTCCCCCTCTTCCACCGTTAATTAATCTTAGAGATCTTTTTTAGCATCCCTCCCTCTCTTTCTCACTCTCTCCCACAACCCTCCCCAGCCCCAGCTCGCTGGCTTTTTCTAAGCAAACAGTATGAAATATGGATATGGGAGAAGTATTAATTATAACCCCATGTGTGGGTGTAGATCTGTGTGTTAGGAAGAGGGAAAAAAGAGAGGCGAGAGAGAGGGGAGGAAACAATGTGCCAGTGCCACCACCCACCGCCTGGATCTGTCACAAGAGGCTGGGAAAAGAAAGAGGAAGAAGCAGAGAGAGGAGGGAGAGAGGCGAAGAGGAGTGTGTGCGCGTGTGGTTGTGTGTGTCCTTCTATTAGTGTGTTTAAGTGCCACCCTGGCTTGTGTAGCCCTTCACCTGCGAACAGAGAGCGCCTCCATCACAGGTGAGGCCACACAAAGCCTCGGTCGAGGCTGTCATCTGCTGCCATCCAGCACAAAGCGGGTTAACTTCAGCTCTGGCTCTGCACTCTGACAGGCCGCGACTGCTGGTCACTTATCTTTTTAATTAGCTTTTCACTCGTCCTCAGCCTCCCTGTGGTCCCCTTCCCTCTGCCTTTCCTCTTTCTTTCCCTGTCACTAATTCTGAGTGGACTTCCGTGAAAAAAAATGACTATGCACACTCATCTTTATGCACTTACCATTGTGAGCCAGGGTACTGAGAAAAAAAATGACTGTATATGCAAAATTTGGTTGAGGTATTATGCATGTTAACCTGTTAACATCTACCAGGTCATCAGTGAGTCGTGTAGAGTTATGGTTGGGGATAAAGAAAATTTATTTCAATTTTTTTCTTCTTTTTTTTTTGCATTGCATTTTATTTATTTTTTTTAAAGACTTCTAAATTGGAAAGAGGCAAACATTCTACAAGGGGGTAGGTGTTAATCAAACCCTAACCCTAGATGGGCCTCCAGTGCCTTGCTACAAAATATCACTTCATTATTTACTTTTTGGTAATTTAGAACCAATCGTGGGTCTGTAGTCACACTATGTTTTCTTGCAGTGACCCAGTGTAACACCTCACTGTACTAAATCATGTAATTATACCATTTCTCCTTGTGCACTATGGGTATATTTGCACTACAATCAGTTAATGCAGAGGGAGGAGAAAAATAGCACAGCGGTCTACATTTTTGTTGGGGTACGAACATTAGTTTCATTTTTATTAGACAAATGGACACGGATATGACAGTAAAGTTCAAAACACGCACAGGGCAGAAACCACTACTGATAATGAGATGTTAAATGTTGGCAAATATCTCCAAAGACAGCATGTTAGCACAAATCAACTGCCAAAGAACATCGAACCTAGAGTGATGCTATAGTTGAGTACTGACACCTAGCCAAGTTTGATTTTCATCTGGGAACAAAAACAGTAACAAGCAGTTAGCCTTGCAGCATTTTAGCCTCCATTTCTACCTGTACCTGTTTTTACAGTGGAATCGCTGTGGCCACACCATTTTTTTCTGTGAAAGTGCTCGCTTGCCTTGTTCTGATCAACAGCTTTGTCTTCAAACACACTGAAAGAGCTGTGTCATCATTAGGATAGAGGTCTGTGTTTAGGTCTATATTGTTAACTAGTAATTATATAACATGTATCTCCGGCCATGTTGAAAAAAATGTAATGAGTAATGTAACACATTACTTTCTTCAGGGAGTAAATAGGTGACATAAAGTATTGCCTTCTTTAAAAAAGAAAAAAAGAAAAAAGCTAAAATATGTATAAAGTATGCATAATATACACCTTTAAAAAGTAGAATATTTCTTAATAATGGAATATTGCTTTAAATATTATAGTACAAACTGCTTTCAAAAATGAATGCTGTTGTGGCCATATTTTCCGCCATCTTCTAGTAGATGTGTATGGTTCTCTGTGTATGGTTCTCCAGCTGCACCATGGCACACAAAAAGGCACTTCAGAGGGTCATTAATATGGCCCCAAAAATCACTGGACATCCTCTTCCCTCCCTGAAGAACCTGTACAGTGCTCGCTGTCTCAAGAGGGCATGCAGCATCCTAAGGGATTGCACACACCCAGGACACCAGGTGTTTAAGCTGCTGCCGTCGGTCACGGACAACCAGACTCAAGGACACCTTTTACAACAGGCCAATAGCCCTAATCAATGCTAACAGCTGACCTGATTGGCTACCTCCCTGGACTTTTTGGGGGGCAATAATAATAATAATAATAATAACAATGTGCAATAAACATACACTCATTCTTTTATTTATTAAATCATTCCTTTGCTCATACCTTTCTTGTACTTAAAAAAAATCCACTTTAAGTTACTGTGTTGTGTTGTGTTGTGTTGTGTTTAGTCACGCGTAGTGCCTGCGTGGGACAGTTTCCAATTTCGTTGTACTATTGTACTAGGTATGACTGTGCAGTGACAATAAAGAGTTATCTCTTATCTCTAGATCATAACAGCTAATTCCTGCAAATCAGTCACTGTTAGCACCAACTCCCACTCTTCAGCAGGGGGTGGAGTTTTTCAGTGGTCCAAGGCTCAGAACATTTTAAAGATTTTATACCAGATGGCCTTCCTGACCACCCTCCTATCATGCTTGGAACCAGCCTGTGACCCTTAGAGTTTGGGTCTTCTCCCAGTCTAAGGCAAATGTGTTTACTCGTATGCTACAGAGTCAATGGGAAATGTTGTATGTGTTGAGTATTGGTCCTGTCCACTTGAGATCAAGTTGGGCTGTATGGGGCCCTGAATACACTGGTGAAGACAGGAGAAATCCTTATAAAGACATCCCAATCCCAAAACTCCTCCTTACATTGACTCTGAGTCATTTTTACTTAAGTTCAGCAATTCTGCTCTGACTTTCTATGAAATTCTGAGTAAAATCAGAATTTTTTAAGACTTCCCAATTTTAAAGCACAACAGATGTTTCTAAGTTCAAATCTGCTGGTAATGTGAGGAATTCACACAGGCGATGAGATGTCATTCACTTTTCAACCAAATTTATACATAAAGTGACTTTTGTTCAACACGCTAAACAGAAGACATTGGCTAACATTAACCAGATCTCAGACTTTTTTAGTTATCTCACAAAGTTCCTTTCAGTGTCTTTTCAACATGTTTTAGCTGGATGGGATTCCAGTGCGTTTCAGCTTTGACCCTGGGGTCACTATGTCGCTTTTGGTCAAGGATCTAACAACACTTTCCCTTAAGAATATGTCTGTGGGTGGGTGGATAGGGACACACACAGACACATAGACACACACATAATGAATACAAAGATGGAGGGACATAGAGTACATGTGATCAATTCTGTATAACAAGAGAAGAATTGAGGGTAGAACATATACATACACAGCCTGACAAATTTACAGGGCACAAATGTGAAGTGGCTCTTCCAGAGTTTATGGAGCCCTGCTGCATGGAATTGCAAAGCACACAGGGAAGCCAACCAGTGTTTGTCATATGAATCATTATTTTACCACCACTGCTGAGTATTTGAAAAAAACATTAAAAAAAACCCATTTGATTTGTTACTATGATGTGTCATTCCTGGCATTGGTGCGTTGTTTATATGTGTAATGGTCTTGAAAAAGTGATTGAAAATGCAGACGGACAGAATGGGTATTCACATTTAGGCGATCCAAGGCAAACAGAAAACAGAGGTGCAAGGAGACATTACCGCTAGGACCAGACTTACTCATCCAATGATTTGCTCATGTATTGAGCCAGTATTGGCTTTTCAATAAAAACAGGAAATCAAGCAGGCTTTGTTGTCTCCTTTTAAAGCTCCAGTGAAATGAGCTCTTGAACTCCCGAGGAAACTGTTACCTCATAGAAAACTTGTTTAAATTGATGTTTACGCTATCAAACTGAACTGCCTTTCTCTCCATATCTAATTGCATTGCTTTATACTTAGACTGATCCTTCATTACCTCCCATTAAACATGTATTAAAGTTATTTGACCATTTCGCTACACCTATAATTTTATAAGCTTTAAGATTTAGTGGTGTATAATGTGTTGCTCGTGTTTCCTGCCAGTTGTGTTTATATAAAATGGTTCCTGGGGATCAGTGCTTATGATCCATCCATAGAACATTTTCAGAAAGTTGGTTTTTCTTATATTCTCAAATCTTAACCCTAAGCAACCTGGTGGCTGTTAAATTCAAAACTGCACAAGAAGTTGGACTGTGTCACATGGTATCAGTTGTGCTCATCTGGCTTCAGCATTTTAGCGAATATCTGACCAGTTTGTTATCAAATGTAATGCCATAAAGAAAGAAGAGAATTTCTTTTGTAGCAGTTGGACTTTTTTCTTTTTTTTTATAGCTCTACAAATGTGATTTTCCTGGCATCTGTTGGTTGTTACTATTACTGTTATGTAGTTGCTGACTGGTCAGAATGTGTTGGGAGTTTTGTAAGATTTCCACAATAAAAACATAAAGCTGATGTAACGTTACAACACACAGTTGGCTGGCTGAGTTAGTTGCAAACTAAGAAACCCTTTTGGTAAGACTGAGCCAAAGTGCGGTCTCCACTGGACCTTTCAGAGCCAGTTCCAGACTAATGTAGAAGAACTCGTTTGTATGGCTGCATTTTGTTAAAACAAATGACCAAATTCTGGCATTATTATCTAAAAACAGCATCCCAAATTTTTTGCATTTGGATTTTCTGGCCAATTTTAATCATATCAGAACAGATAGCCACCCACTGGTTGTTCATATTTAACTTTCTTCAATTGACTCCACCAAGTCTTCAGTGGCTAAATACACTTGTTGTAGGTTTGTCTATTTCTTTTTTGGAATTGAGTCTACAATATACTGGTTTAAAAACCAACACAGGGTACTCCTGTTTTCTGCCTTTATCTTAGCAGCTATTCTGTCTGGAACAAATATGGAGTTAGCTGGTGATTTGTTGCATTTGTTGTTGAGAGAGAATTTCATTTGGGGTTGCAGTTTACAGGTATGGAACATTTCAAAGAAATCCCTCTCTCTCAACCTTTACACCTTTTTTCCACATCTTCAATTAAACCCCCATCCTTTTTATATCTGTCTGCAGCAGTCAGGAAAACAAAATGGAATGGGTCATTAAGGGGCTCAACCTCTCCTGATCCACATCTCAAATGTGAATTTATAAGGTTGGAGTGTGAGGATGGAAGTTGTTTGGAACTCTTTGGGGATCTGAAGAAGTTCATAGGGAATGGACCGTACCGTGGTCATCAGCATTCCTGGGAAGAGGACAACTCACCGGTGACCAATTAGATCGCAGCAGGGCAGGGCAGAAAATAAAAGGGCTGGATTGGCTGGTGAGACCCCGTGTGGCTGAGGTTTTGTTGATGTAAGGCATTAAGAGGAAGGTGTGTCATGATGCTGGACCTCTCAGTCCACAAACACACGTCGTCAAGAAGTAATAACCCACTGTAGACTCAACTGTGAGGTCACTGCATGCTGTCCTGCAGCAAAATGTTGAGAAATTATTCTCCCCTGCCCAAACAGTGAGGTCAAATAAAGCTTCACACTACTACTGGATTATTTTTTGAAGGTTTACCCATGCTGATGTTGTGCATATGGTACAATCCACAAGGGCCAGTTATGTATGAAGTAAACGCTTCAATCTCACTGATGTCTCGTCTTCATTTAAATAATAGCTAAACAATGTTTTAATATTGTATGCTGAGTGAATTTTTAGCTCCATTTGGGTGTGTACTTTATTGTTCCTCCACCTTATCAAAGCAAGCTGATATCTGCTTATAAAAAGCCAAGTTGTCACCTGTCAGTGTCCATCTAAGCCACAGATGAAGACGTGACAGCCTTTAGGGGACCAGAATACTATTAACGCCACGTTTCATCCCAAATGGGCTTTTATTAAAATGAACGCCTAATTAAATTCCAAGATGAGGGGGCAGCGAACAATGCCAGACAGTGGCTACTTTGATTTTTTTTCCCCCTTGTTTTAAAGTAATTATGCGGGCCTGACATGAGTGAGCACACTGCCGGAGACCCCTCTAATGAGTTAAGCAAGAAAAATCGCCACAGTCGCCTTCCCTGGCAGCAGCTAATTGCCTGGCCACATCGGGCCACCACTAACACTGTCATTTAAAATGTACTTTTCTTCTTTTTCTGCTGGGTTTTTTTTTTCCCATTCAAATATGGTTAATTAACATTTCTGTAAAGGTATAGTGTGAATAGGGGAAAAAAAGTCAGTTCCCTGTACTTGCAAGATCATCCTCCTGTTTAGAGAAGTGCAGGTGAAAGTCAACAAACTTTTACTTTAAAAGCTGCAACTTTGCTCGGGAGAGGTTTGATCAGTCAGTATTATGTTAATGATCATGTTTAAAGGTATAATTGTGGCTGTTTGTGACATAAGAGGGATCATGAGAGCCCACTAAATATGTTGCCTAATGCATGAATATATCCATAGAAGTGGGCCCTAGAAAGGAACTGAGTAATGAAAAGGAAAAAGATGAGAGATCAGTTCAATTTTATCCATCCGTCAAAGCATCTATTTTCTGTCGCTTTCAGTGTCTGGGTCACAGAGGCAGCAGGGTAAATCTTCCTAGCCATGTCATTCAGGCCTTCCACCAAGATACCAAGGTGTTTCAAAGCCACCCACGAGGTATCCTCTCTCCAGTGTGTCTCACCCTGAGGCCTCCTCCCAGTTGAACATGCCCGAAACACCTCACCAAGAGGTGTCCAGCAGGTATCCTACTCAGATGCCTGAATCGGCTCAACTGGCTCCTTAAGGAGCTTCCTGTCAAATGACTAAGCTCCCTCATCCTGCTTTTAAAAGTGAGCCCAGACATCCATCTGAAGAAGATCATTTCTGGTGCTTGTGTCCACAGTCTCATTCTTTCAGTCAGTACTCACAGGTCTTGGCTATAGCCGAGGGTAGGAATACAGAATGTCCACTCAGTCGGCAGCTGTGCCTTCACTGTCAGCTCTTTCTTTACAGCAAGAGGCTGATGCAGTATCCACATCACCACAGACATTGCGCCAACCCATCTGTTCATCTCGTGAGACACTCTTCCCTAACTTGTGAGGGAAATTTCATCAGTGTAACATAAATCCATTTAATAAAGTCTCTTTCAAAAAAAAAACTAATTGAAAAGAATAGTGAATTGGTGTAATGCAGGATTACCAGTTGTGATTCAGATATGACATTTTAGCTTACCTCCAGGCAGCAATGTCCAAATCTATATTAATCAGATTAAAAAAAAATATTATAATCACACCAAAAATGTCACAGCAACCCTGTCAGTCATCCCATCTCTCACGCATGCCTGTACACACACACACACATGCGCACACACACACATGCACACATGCACACAACACACACACACATGCACACATGCACACATACACACACACAAATGTGCACAGAAAAAGATGCTGCAGCAATCTACAAATGCATCTACATCTACAATGCCATCGCTAACATTTGCAAATGTTTCTGGACCTCCAAACAAGGGAATCAGTGAGACAGCACATAATTATTCATATGTTTCACTTAACCTTTAACATGCAGTCCCATACAGTGCCCCAGCCAGCGTCTGCATATTGCTACCAGATTATTAAGAGAATGGCTGGGCATTTGTCCTTGTTTATGTGCTCTGTTGAAGCATCCTTGGTCGTACTTGCATACACTCCAGATGAATAGCATTCGTTGGCCCCCGGAGGCTTCCCATCTTCTCCTGAGACCTTTAAGTGTTTGTTGACAGACTAACAGACTTTGGCTTGTTTAGGTTTCTCCACTCTCTAAAATCCAAAAGGTCACCTGCAATTCCTTCGCCTGCTGTACCCCAGCCCCTCTCCCCCCAAAGAAGAAGAAGAAGAAGAAGGAAAAAAAAAACCCAAAAAAACAAGACCTCAGGAAAATGCCCTTATGAGCAGACCTCAAGAGCTCTCAGGGAAACAAATAGAATCCCTGCTGCCACAGTTACCAAGTTTACCAACATGTCTCTATGGCTACAAATGACAAAATAGCTAGAAAGGTGCCCCCCCTCAGCTAGAGATGCAAACAAAGAGGAAGAGGAACTGAAGTTGGGATCCCATAGATTACCCAGCAGTGGTATAAGGAAACATTGCTGACTATTTCCTTGGCTAAAAAATAAAGAGCCTAAAGAGTGCGATAACACACCCCACAAAGCATTTTTGGGAGGTCACTCTCAGTTTCGCAACATGAGGTAAAGCAGTACAATGGAATTATCCTGCATAACATGCATAATTCCCCACATTACAGCAAACGAGAGGCGCACACCCCGTTATTTGGGGTCTCTATTGTTGCCGTGGTGCTGCTCATTATTATGGGGTTTCTGGTTCAGGCCATCAGAGAGGCTCTCGCCACTGAGGTCTCTGTGGAAATCGACAAGCCCATCTCACTGCTTAGCAACCAAGCCCTGGGGCCTGTTTTGCACAGCTTAATTCAGATGAGAGTGCAACGCACAGGATTGGCTAAGCTCGACCTGCTCCCACCCTTCCCCTCCCCTCTCCGTTCTCCCACTCCCTCACACACACACACTCACACAGCCACTATCTCACCCTCCTTCACCACAGTCTTACCTTGTGCTCTCTGACTATCTATCTACATTGTTCTCCTGCTTGCCTTAAACCTCCACTCTTAATAAAGGTGATGATCGGACAGAGAGCTAAAAACGTCTCTGTAAGCTTTGGTGCCATAAAAGAACTCTGAGAGACGTTTCCTGTACCACCCAGGGAAGTGTCTCCCAGTATACAGTCATTATATTATTGCTGTAATTTTTGAACAAATATAGATAATAATTTTAAATTACACTTCCAGATTTTGGAACACAGTAGTCATAAACTGACTGGGAACCAGCAACTCACTTTGTAATTGTATTTCACAATTTTCATACTGCATAAAGCATAACTTCAATTTGTTCTTCAAAAAAAAAAATAGATAAACCTCGAGACACAGATTTATATCAATAAATCAACAGTAAAAAAATGAAGTTGGAGAGGATAAAATATCTTGATTTCACATCCATATTTATAACTATTCTTGCTGGAGATTACTTTATGTCAAACGTCACCTCTGCAGTTTAACTCAGACTGTTCTTTTTTACATTTACATGGGTTAAAATTCTATGCAGCTCTAGTAGATTTCCAGAATGGGAGCCAGTGTAGATTCATAAATGTATAATGAATTATTCTTGCTGTTTTAATGCTTGGGAGAATATGTCTATATGGATTTATACAATCAAAAGAGGCTTATATTTATATCATAAGCTGGACTATTTCAGAAAGAAGAAGAAAAATACTTTTTGGGCTGATCACAGTATGCTATCATGCCACATACATTGCTGAGGGAACAACAGGGGAATGAGCGTTGAAATGTTTGTAAGAAAGTTAGTAGGCTGTGGGTTCCAACACCAAAAGCGTGAGGAATAATGCATTTTTTTTGTTATTTGGATCAACCTGTCTGAAATGGGCCATGATTTGAGCAACAGCCATAATCAGTTTATTTTAGTTTGTCTAGTCTAGTTAGCCTTAGGTTTTAAATTGTATAACGTCAAAATAAGTGATCCAAGAAGGAGTCAAGTTAATAACTTTGGAGGAACCAAAGGTGATGAGAAAGTAAACCCTATTTCCAATGACATCATATTGATGTGATTATTATTGCCATCAGATTCATAAATCTCATCTATAGTATGAAAAAAGCCAATTATCACTGGTTCATCAGTGCGACATGCAAATAAGTCTTAAACTGGAGTGGTTTAAGTATCAAATTTTAAAAAATTACTTTCTGTTACACAGTAGGACATGTCCTGTAGCCTTCAATAAAAACGATGAGCTCCACCTGGTAAACCCATGGATATCCTGTGAACAGGAGTAAAGTACGATGTGGTGGGCCAAAGTTTGGATATTAATGTACAATAGATTCCTGGAAATGTATTAAAAATGTAGCCTTTTTACAGTTACAAATATTATTGTAATACTGCATCAACGAGCCATAACGACATAATTAGGTGATACAGTGGAAATATGACCATGCTAGAATGATGATGATTTCTGATTTTCAATTTTTACAAACACATGTATATGTGGTTATAGACACATATGGCATTCAGAGAATCCTGAATGGCAAAGCTGACAATCCCAAAATGACAAATCTACAGCTGAACTGGGAAAGATACAGTGCTTTTAAAATTGATTTGCCCTCTGCCTGATGTCTTATGTCTTTTCCCATATTTGTCACACTTA
Source organism: Tylochromis polylepis (assembly GCA_015107715.1). Taxonomy (NCBI): domain Eukaryota; kingdom Metazoa; phylum Chordata; class Actinopteri; order Cichliformes; family Cichlidae; genus Tylochromis; species Tylochromis polylepis. The sequence continues at coordinate 13,054 of VVHJ01018654.1, forward strand.
TATGTTTCAGATCAATTCAATTCAATGTTATTTATATAGTGCCAAATCACAATGATTGCCTCAAGGTGCTTTATATTGTAAGGTAAAGCCCCTAACAGAGAAAAGCCCAACAGTGATATGACCCCCTATGAGCAAGCATTTGGCAAAAGTGAGAAGGAAAAACTCACTTTTAACAGGAAGAAACCTCCAGCAGAACCAGGCTCAGGGAGGGGCGGCCACCTGCTGCCACCAGTTAGAGGTAAGGGGAAGAGAGGGAACATGTGAACAGGAGACAGAACAAGTTGTAATATCAGACAAAGATAAACCATTAAACAACACAGCTGACTACAAAATTAAGTTTTAAAATAATGATTTCATATATTAAGGGGGAAAAAATAACCAAACTACCAGATGTCCATGTTTTACATACAGTCTATGGTCAGCTCTTTGGCTTGAGTCCTTCTGAAAGTATTTTTATGGGGTTTCTAATGCCATGGTGACAAAGTTATGGCTCTCTCCCTATTCATGTATGAATATGAATGTTAAAACAACTGACATGAAGTATTACCAAGACAAGAATTACCAAATCTGAGCATGGGCAAGGCTAGCTTCTTTAAAAACTTCACTAACACAGATTGTGAGTGCATTCAAAACCTGCTACAGGATCTTATTCCTGTGGGAGATAGAGATGTTGTCTTAAAACCATTAAAAACACATCAGTGAGCTACAGTGTTGCACTGGGTGACACGCTCCTTCATTGCTGTGAACGTGAGCCCTGCAGTTTATTTTGACTCAATCCCGCACACATTCTGCTACCAGAGACACCAACTAAAGCATCTGAGTAGTATTTGCTACACTAGAGTGCTCGGCTGTTTTAGGAAATTACTGAGCCTTTATTTTTTTAAATTAAATGATGTACTTGTGAGTCATATTTAAAGATTTAATTCAATTCAATGCAATTTTGTTTATACAACGCCAAATCACAACATCAAGGCGCTTAATATTGTAAGGTAGACTGTACAATAATACATACAGAGAAAAACCCAACAATCATATGACCCCCTATAAGCAAGCACTTTGGCAACAGTGGGAAGGAAAAACTCCCTTTTAACAGGAAAACACTTCAAAGCATCTTAACTGGATTT
>VVHJ01018666.1:12940-28256 GCA_015107715.1 Tylochromis polylepis
CCCAGGGGGGGGGGAAAAAAAAAAAAAAAAAAAAAAAAAAAAACGGAAGAGGGAGCGATGTGAAGAGAGGGAGGAAAGGGGGCAGGGAGAGAGCAGGAGAGAGTTACACAAGAAGGCGTTTGTGTGTAAGAGAAAGATTGAGGAAGGCGTTCAGTTTGACTCTTCTGTCCAGTTCATTCATTCAGGTAGTCAGTTTGAGGCTTAATTGATATATTCATCAAAGCTTTGGTTAATTTATTCATTGATTCCCTTTGAGTATTTATATTGCTTTTATAGCTGCTTCTCCCATGTGGTTAACTGCACTGAGACACACAGGCACACAAAGTAAAGAGACTGGAGAAATTTTGTGCTTTTAAGTTAGATTGTGCCATCTACTGGATAGATAACATATATACATACATACATACATATTTATTTTAGTGGATTGGGCAACATGGGGGCCTAGGGTATCACTAACGTAACTGCCGATAATATTTGGTCGTCTGTTAGCCTGTGCCAAATTGCTAAAACCTAATAAACTGAGATAACATTAGCAAGTAAATTAGCAGTAACTTAAAAGACACATTCAGTAGCTGTTTTTGTGTTAAATATCCTTCTTGAATGTCAGGTTCTGTACTGAAGACATTGGATGGGTTTAGGACTCCTATAGTGGAACATTTCCAGCGATGACCATTCTTGGTTCCCTTTTGGCCTCATTTCAATCAAAGGCACACAAAGGTCTGCACTTCATGCAAGTGCCATTATCATTATTAACTAATGCATAATCACACTTTGAGTCACACAGATAGCATAGTCCTCCAACCAACCCTCATCTCAAGTATTTTTGTTCAGCCCTTTCATTTGTGTTGAGACCCCAGTAGGAGTATGTCTGATATAAAAGAGCTGTGCCCTCTGAAAAACAAGATCTATAATCACTTTGTTGCTCTTTCAATGTATTTTTAGCACTTAATCAATAAGTGATGTAATGGCCTGATTTTTCTGGAACTTGATTTTTCTGTTTTTTGATCTCTGTGGACTTTTCAGTTGTTGCTTCGGGTAGGCATGACAGCCGATATAGAGTGCAAATTTAAGTAGCTAAAATGAATCCAGTCTAAGGCAACCATCCAGCAAGAAATCCTGCTTTAAATGTTTTAAGTTTTCAAGTAGATGTATGCGTGTAGCACGGAACAGAGGGGTGTTTTGTGATTTTTTTCTTATTTTTTCCCCCCTTCACTTATTTTAACAAATTGGATAGAAAAAAGCACAACCTGTTCTCGCTCTGACAGTTCAAATGTTTCTAGTCAGCTCCAATCAGTAAAAACGAGTGCACGGAGTGAAAATCTGACTGCTCAAGTTATCATTCATAACAACCTCTATAAGAGACTGAGATAGCATAGATGCAGTTGTTGTAATGTTCGTGTTCTAACTCATTTAAAATCCCTTCGTCACCGTAACGTGAGTATATTTTTACCCGGCACGTGTTCTGTATCTGCTGTTTTTTTGTTTTGTTTTGTTTAAGTCTATCCCCTTTAATGATTTGTTCGGTAACAGCTTGTACAGCTTTTTTCTTTTATGATCTGTTCTTTTGTACTGCGTGTTTACCTGCTGGCTGCTGTGTAGATGTTTTGTTGTTGTTCGTCAAAAGCACCTCTATTGTCCCTTTGGTGACAATAAAAGTTCTCATTTTGAAAGCAAAGGTAAGAAAAGCTGAGGGGTTTTATTATGCCAAGTTTAGACGAACACAATATCAGCTCGATAATGGTCCAACTTGACAGATGTAGGGCCCTCGGCAACAGGCAAGACTATTCTTCCCACTATTCTCACCTCACAACATGCTGACGAAGAGACTCGCTTTTTTTTCTACCTTTCCCTGCCCTATAAAACAACATATATGAATGTTGAAGCACAAATTACTATCCCAGATGTTAATATACATGGAAAAGCAAAAGATAAGATGAAGAAATTGGGATTAGGCTGTTCTCTTCAGACAACCCAAAGCTATTCTTTACTTTCTATTACTTTTCCTTTTAGAGTGTTTTTCAATTTTAAGGCAGCCAATATCACACAGGTTACTTTGAACATCAATTCTTTATTTACTCTCTTGGTGAAATAAGTCAGTTCCCACCCCTGCTTCAAGACAACATCATGCCTGGTTGAGGTACAATTAGTTGGGGACCAAAGTCACTAAATCGTGTCTCACAGACAAAAATGTGTAACGCATAATATAGTTATTTAATTTCTGTTACAGTCAGAATATTCAGTAGTTCAGTTTTATAGCACCAGTAGCATAAATGGTATATAATAATAAACAGTAGTATTATAATAGTAAGTGGTAAAAGACAAACACAAGTCATTTTAGGGTACTTTATGTTGCAAGTTAAAGATCCTACAATATTAGAGAGAGCCAAGCACTTTGTTACTGTGGAAAGGAAGAATTCCCTTTAAGCAGGAAGGAAGAGAAGACGGAAAAAAGGAGCATGGATATAAACAATCAAGACAAAGCAGGAACAGACAAAAGTTAGCGACATGCAGTAATGGCAAACAAAAGCACAGCGTGCACAGAGTGAAAACAGCTCAGTGAAGGAGAAATTTTCAGTGCATCATGGTAAGTCTCCACAGCAGCATGAGCATATCTAAGGGATGGTTCAGGTGACCCTGAACCATCCCCGCCCCAACTATAAACCTTATCAAAAAGGAAAGTTTTAAGGCTTAAACTTAAAAGTAGAGAGGGTGCCTGTCTCCTGAACTTAAACTGGGAACTGCTCCCACAGGAGAATGGCCTGAAGGTTCTGCCTCCCATTCTCCTTTTTAAAAACACTTTGAAACACAAGTAAGCCTGCAGTCTGACACAGAAGTGTTTTATTGGGACACTGAGATACTCGGTAAGATACGTAATTCGGGACTTGGATGTGATTTTAATTCAATTCTGGATTTAACAGGCAGGAAATGAGCTACATATTATAGCTCTCATATTAGGTACACCGGAGCAGCGAGTTTCAGAGATGCATGAGCGCTCTTTCTAGCACCTGTCAGTGCTCTCACTGTGGCATTTTGGATCAAATTTAAGGATTTTTAAGGTGCATTTTAGAAAAATCAAATAATAAGGAATTACAATATAGGATGTACCCAATTTTGACAAAAATTGCATAATGACAGAAATCAGTCCAAGTGATTTAGCAAATGTGCAGGTTAAAGGAAACACTCTGTTCAAGAATGTTCAAGTAACTACTGAGATTTGTAGGGTCAAATATGATGACTCCAGGTTTGTCTGAATTTACAGGCTGGAAACCGCACATCATCCAGGCTGTTATGTTTTAAGACATGCCTATAGATGTGCCTTCTGTTGTGAAGTGAGCCATAATGATACAGGCTTTATATTCACCACATCAAGAGTTTCACTTGTAGTGTCAGATCTTCAGCATTTTTACTAGGAGTGACAATTGTGCAGTATTAGCCTGCCTTAAATTATGCTGAAATTAATCCTAATGGAAAAATCTCACAGAATTTGAGGAGAATTAATGATAAACTGAAAGCGTAATCATTTGAACAGAGAAAATGACGTCTATTAACTATCTTCAGGTCACAAAAGCAAGAAAAGGATGAGAGCACTTGGGAGTACTTCTAGAACACTTTGAAATATTTCTTGTGATAAAGGCAAATTCATCGAGACATTAAAAAGTGTATCACCTCTTAATTATAATGAAAGGCAAATCTGCTTCACAGTCCCAGCTGTGGATGATAAAACTGGCATGATGCAACAAAAAGGAATTTAAACAGCAATTTTCTAAACTGATATTTGTTTTGAAAGTTTATTTTTTATAATAATAATAATAATAATAATAATAATAATTTATTATTATTATTATTATTATAATGAGAGCATTTGATTGGAAACTAAAAGTGAGAGAAGTTTTTACACGTCACAGGCGTTGCATTTTGTCTTTATATCAAAGTATATGAACAAACAAGGACAATAAAAACGCCTTCAAACAGATTTCTGACAAGATGAAAAAACCCCAGAATGGCTCATTTATGATCAGTTAAAATTAGCGCTGTGCTGACTCCCACTGTTGAAAGGAGCAGCTGTTTTTGGTGATTCAGAGAAAAGCTTTTGAAACAACTTTAAATGACTGCAGTCAACACTGAGCCTTTGAAAATAAGTTACTATGGCCCTGCCTATTAACGTTGGGCTAAGCAAATGTTTATTGTTAAATAAAATGTTTGCGATACCGCTTGCTGTGATAAATGAGATGCTACTGGCAGGAAATGTTGTACTCAGCTTTAACGTTAAGAATGAAAATGAGGAGAAAGCAGCCAGCACCAGTCTCTATTAAGGTAACAAAGATGCCTCTTGGTGACTATCCCCAGGCAGCCTCTGCAGCTGCTGAGCTGAGCTGTCCTCGTACACCTTGGAAATAACAACACCTACATTAGAAAGCTGTTGTTTTCAGCTCTATATTCAATACTACCACACTGATTAGCATTCTGAGTTTGAGTGCCACTCCCTGGAACTGGTTATTGGTCTTCCTTACAAACAGACACTTTGGGTTGGCAGTCACATCTTCCCCGCTCAACACCAGAGCCCCTGTGATTTAGGTGCTCAGCTACCTCCTGTTCACGCTGCACAACAATGACTGCATGCCCAGACATGGAGAGAACACTGGGAAGTTTGCAGAAAGCGCCATCATCATCATCATCATCATCAGTCAATTTCATATTATGAGATGATCAGCCATCTTCCTGTGTGATGCACGGAGAACAGTCTCCGTGCATCAACAAAACTAAGGAGGCAATCGTTATTGTTCGAAAACAAAAGGCAAAGACAGTGAAGCTGAGATGCACAGTTTTAGATTCTTGGGAATTAATTTCACAGAAAACTTGTCATGTGATCATACATCTCCACCCTGGTTGGGAAAACTAAGGAATAATTGTGCTTAATACAGAAATTAAAGAAGGCTAAATTAAGGTGTCACATTTTTGTTCGTGTTTACGGAGGCGGTGTAATAGCCATCAAACATCACAAACTTGAACCATTTCCTCTGTGTTTGCATAATAGATAGAAATAGAAGTAATGGATTTTATCTTATTTCTGTCTGCTAGGACTGGCTGGTTAAAATCTTTATCTTAACAAGCATAAATATATACTGGAGTCTGTAACGCATAATACTGTGGGTGTGGTATTGATGTATTTTCTGATTTGTTTCAAATGACCAAATTTTAAAAAAAAAATCAATATATAATATACCAGCTGCACAGATTAACTAATGAGCAACTTGTTTCTCAGTAAGGTGAATTCATGTACAGCTGTGACCCTCGTGACAATGGAGGATTAGAGTGGAGACAGCCAGGATCGCCATCTGTTATGTGAAGGCATCAGGCTTTCCTAGTGAGAGGAATTGAAATCAGCACAACAAAGGAAATCTCCAAACCTTGGCCCTCAGCTCTGCACTTCTTCTTTTTGGCTTCCATCATTAGAATAGAGGGGATATTGACGATAACATCCAAACTGTGTGCATATGTGTTCAGGGTTGAGGTACATGCTGCAGAGAAAGGAGAAGGAAACAAAGACATGCAGCACAGGATGAATTATTAATGAGCAGTTAGAGCTGATAACCATCTGTGTCATAAGATACACAGATTGCCTGAGATGAAAATGTCAGACTGGTTGTTTTTTTTTGTTTTTTTCCTCGTGTTCACCCTTCTTCAGGTTCAGACATGCTCACTCTTGTGTCTCCTCCACAATGAGGGCATTCATTGAACAGGAGTCCTAATGTCTCTGACCCTAACGTCCCAAACACTCAGCTGATAGTAGACACTGATGGAAAGTTGAGCCATACATTGATGTTTCCAAGCATTAACTTAGACTGACATTGAAGATTCAAAACATGACTTTGTATTCACACCATATAGTTCCAGGGTGTCTCCTCATTGTCTGCGAGCTTGTGCGCACCATTTTAGATGTGTTTACATGCCTTTTGCTTTTTCATTAATAGGACTTTATGGCAGATCTAAGCAGACTAGAGTGAAATATAGTTTAAAGGAATAGTTCAACATTTTTGGAACTATGCATAAATTGATGTTAACAGTTTTTTTTTGTTTTGTTTTTATTTTAACTTATTGTGAGTCATATTTTGTGGTAGATTGGTATAATGTTTAAAATTAAATCCAGGGCAGTTTGAATTTGGAACAACCTTCCTGTTTACCGAACATTGTATCTGACGATTGTAGTTATAATTTTTGCATTGCCGCCATATTTTTCTTTTCTTTTTTTTGTGCTTTAATCATATGCCTGTCACTATTTAACACTGTATGCTTAAATAATTGTATTGTATCTGGTTTGAACCAAATGCAAATTCGAATGACTAATTTTCTACTAGACTGGGCTCATCAGGCCGACATCACCGCTTTGCATATTTAAACACTCTGAGATGAAAGTGATTTCAAAGATATCACTGTCAACTGTGTGGGTTGTCAATTTTGATATACGAAAAGATCAGAGACATCAAAAATCCATTCCCTGACCTTTTTTGCATTTCTCCACTCTCTGCATTTTCATTGTACCCCACTCTCTGAATTAATTGGTTCATTAGCGAAGGCAATTAGGAGCGGGGGGGGGGGGACAGACAAACTTTGATGTCCTTTTAGATGTATACAAAATCATTCATCCAGCAGATCTGAGAGCTTCCAAGCACATCTGTCATGATGTGACAGATGACCAGCTTTAAAAAGCTGGTCTGAGTGTCTGAGACTCATTGTGTGAAAGAGCAGCCTCCGATATGTGAACTTTAGGAAGATTTATTGAAAACAAAGCGGAAAATTGATGGGTGTTCTAGCACTTTTCCACTTTAGTGCTCAATATTCTCAGAAACTGAGGTCGAGTATATATTGCTGTGTACTGACTTGTACCCCTACCTAATCTACCTCTGCTTAATGTCCCTCCACTACATGTCATAGGTAAATCTGGTACCTACTTTAAACACTACTCCATCTATTTTTGATGTCTCTCACTAGCTTAAGATTTTGTTTACTGCATAATAATAAGCTGTATTAACAGTATGCCCCTGTAAAGATGGTCCTAGTATATAATTACAGTCTACTGGTTTGAAATTTGAATCTTTTAATCTTTAATTTGAATCTTTGTGAAATTAACTGTGTGTAGGTTACTTCATTCGATGCATTTTTACATAGCCTAATGGCAGTCTGAAGTCAGTACTGGTGCTCACAGGCAGCACTTAAGCATTTTTTCTGAACACATATTTTACATTTTCTTGTTAATTTAGTGCTTTTTAAAAACACTTCCTGTAGATTTTCTATGCTGCTTTTGAAAACATTACTCTGAACTGTTTTTGGTAATTGTGCCACTTTACCGATCTAGATTCTTCTTTCCTACCTGGCTATGTTGAAATGCCTTCAGAATTTAAAGGTGTTAAAACAAATAAAGGCTTATACAGAAGTGGAAAAGGTGTCTGTTTGATACTTTGCATAAAATACATGAATTATAGCTGATTAAAATATATTCTCAAAAACTAATACGGTTTATTTTGAAGGTGGTTGTTTAAAAAAAAAAAAAAAGGCAATGGATGATGTGAACGCGGTAACCTGAATACTAGTACGGTAGGTTGTACGTGAACATGGGAGGTGGTTTATTTTGTCTCTGTTTAGGACGCGTCCGCCTGCGAGACCCAGAATGCTCCGCGCCGAGCCAAGATGGAAGAGCCCAGCAGCTGCGGCAGAACAATGTTTTGGCTTTAGATATTAAAAAACGGACTGCTGAGGGTAAACCACGCGAGCCAAAGCAGCAAGGGTCATGGTCCTGCACCGGTGAGATAAATTCATAAAATCCAACTTTGGTTACAGGGTCGGCGGGAGCTGTGTTTGAACTCCTCGTACGGGACAGACAACAAAGCGGAGCGCAGCAACGTTACCGCTAGTTAGCTGCTAAGTTAGCCGTCTCGGCTAGTCGGACGAGCATCATTGTTCGCTGGAGTTGTGTGGGCCATTTGTTATGGGTCATGCCCGTGTTGTCGCTCCCATCATTTACAGTCGGTTAACTGTCTGGAAAACAAAGCCAACAGTTAAAGCCCGTCAGTAATAACACACGATATAAGTTGTAGTCATTTATTTCATATTCACACTCAAAACTGATTTCGTCCTTGATCATTTCTCCACCTCACAGATTTAGTTTGGCTTGCGTGTACCTCTGTGGCGATACCTGCCTCTAATTCAAATATTTAAACCCAGCTTTAAGAAAAAATACTTAACCAACTTTGTTCAGATGCGTTGAAAGAAGTGACTCTCTTCGTATTAAAGTTGTTTTCCTGTTCGTATTCGCATCGTCCGGCTTTTTTTCTCACCGTAATCTGCTTGCTATTATTGCATGGCGATATTAATTATTGCCTGCTCCTGCATCACAAAGAAGGGCCCCGCAAGAGTCGTTAGCCAGATGGTTAGCCAGGGAGCTAATTTCATAGAAAACGAACGGTAGTTTTCCTAAATGTCCACATGGGAGCACACCGTTTATCTGCTTTAGCGCATTTTAGAAAAAGCCATAGTTAGTTACTCCGGCTGAGTTTTATTTATATTTTTTTTTTAATTTACAAGTTGGATTTGTGTTAGCTGAGTTGGTTATTTCTGCTAGCGTACCCCAAGAGGCTGCAGGCAGAAAGCACTCACGGAGGGGTCCCTCCTGCGGAGGGGTGAGAGATATTTGTTCAACATATAATTGCGGTTTTGTCCTGTTGTATTATTATCCTGAGAATCATAATGCAAACAAAATAGCAAATATTGGTCAAAGTAAATCTGGATTTAAACAATGACGTTTTAACCCCTAATCTTGTTCAAATGCGTGCATTTGACTTCAGCCTGAATATGTTGACATGCGCACTAATATCTTGGTTATGTGTTAGATGTAAACATCCCATTCTGGTTTCAGAAACTGGAAATACTACCTGGAGCTCTCTGTGATGGAACATGCTTTGTTGGTCTAGTACACAGTGGGTCAGATAATAAACGGCTCCTGTGTTCATGCATTGTCCTCAGTATGTTCAAAATTGGTATACTAGCATGTACTCTGAGCTGTTCCCCTTGGTTGCCGTTGTTTATGTAGCAGCCACGTAATTACACCATCAGCCTTTCTAATACAGCCTGTGTGAGCTCTCGTTGGCAGATAAGCTCATTCAAATTGGATGACTGGGTCAGACAGCCCCATCAAAAAGATTAACATACAAGTTCAGTCCCGTCCCCTCTTCTCATGTTGTGGCCAGAACAGCTCTGGCTGTCACCTTTTTGTCCTGTAAAATATCGAACACATACATAGTAATTGGGAAAAGAGTTTTGCACACTGTATCACCATCTTATTTCCACTTGTCATTTTTCCAGACTGTAGCCTTTTGTTGACCCACAAATCGTCACTTTAATCCGACTAAGCGCCTAGTGTGAGATCAGAGACCGTGACACCGATTCCTGTAGGCTAAGCTTAACCAGCTCCATAACTGTTGTCTATTGACTATTATTTGTATGTCCTCACATCCTGATTGCTAGTTATAGTGATCCTTTAAAGTTTATTGTGATTATGTGTCATTATAGTCCTACACATCAGCTGCTGTGATTATTTTCTTCACAGGATCACATTGATTTTCACCACATAGTTTTCCTGCCCACCAGCCTTCACCATGAGCATCATTCAAGACAAATTAGGGAATGAATTCCTGCGCTGCAACGGGAGCATGGACTCCAGTTTTGGAGCAGGCATGATTATGTTCAGCCATCTCCCCCCTGTCACCAGCTTCACGCGGCTGGCTGCCCATTCCGTAATGCAGGACCTTCCACCTCAAGAAATGATCCTGAAGAAGGAGCGTGACTCCCCTGATTGCAGCATGGGCAACCAGGGTGGCAGCCTGGGATGTGCAGGTGTGGGAGACTATGTTCACACCATAGGTATCAAGCAGGAGAAGCTGACAGAGCACGATTATCTCTTGCCGCTCTACCCTGGTGGCCTGGTAAAGAGCACAGAGCTGCTGGAGGTGACTGTTGGTAACAACCAGAACTTAATGGCGCAAGAGCTCAACATGGGCAGTGTAAGTGTTTCTGAGAGGATGGCAGACTGTGATTCATTTCTAACAATTTTGTAAGTAAATTACGCGTGTGATTTTTTTTTTTTAAAGTTGAATTTCTTCCCATAATCAGGTTACAGCTAAAAAGATTTTTAAAAGTCAGTTAATTTTAACAAAAGTAATCCATTTTTCTTGAAGCATTTTTGAGCCTTCGCCAGACAAAACAAGAGAACAATCACTTGGATTATTTTCTGAGCTAACTACCCCAGAATTTACCAAAGCAAAGATTTGCAATATAGAATTGAGAAATATTGAAGTTTACACCATATAAACAAAGAAATTGAGCATAAAATCCTTAACTGTTTCTGCTCTAATCATAAGACGGTCTCCCTGTGGTTTTGATGAGTAAAGAATAAAATATCGGCAACATACATTCGAGAAAAGTGGTAATATGCATTTGATCATGAGTGACTTTTTGGGTCTTGGCTAGTCTGATCCCCACGTAGGCCTGCTCTGTTGTCAAGCGCATCATAAGCTGAAAAACCTGAGATGGAGGAGCCTGGTGGAAACTACTGACGGCATGAAATGCAAAGTAGTTTCTCTTTCTGGTTAGAAGGGTGACGTCATCCAGCCTCAGCATGAATGAGAACGTCGTAGCAAGGACACAGCTGTCTTGTTTGAACGCGCTTCATTTCAGATCTCCTTTGTGTTCATTCAGATACAAATATACACATCCACGTTCTCCTAACAATAGCAAGCCGTCAGAGGTCGCCAGTGTTGTTTATTGAAAAACAGCCAGTTATTGTCTTCGTTGAGCGGCATTCATTTAAAATTGATGTTTAACATTTTCTTTTTGTAACACAACATCGGGAACCTTTAGAAACCACAGAAGGGTTGCAATAAAAGACTATTTTATAAATGTACTGCTTTTTTTAATTGCTTAATAATTATCAGAAGATAGTGAAAAATATTTTCTTTTTACCAGATTTTCAGAAGTGGTATCTTCTTGTCAGACAACTCAAAGTTAATAAGCTGCAAACTGAAACACAATTCAAGGTGTAACCAAGAAGTGTTTCACCTTTTTAGTTATTAAAAAATGTTTATTCCTTTTCTGGTAGTAAACCAATGCCTCCAAAATGTTGTCTTTTAAATAGTCAGTAGTCTAGACAAAACTGGACCCTTTTTATTTTGGTTAGACTTTCCCCAGATTGACTTAAACACTGGGCTGATTTGAAAACAGCAGGTGCACCCACATTTGTCCCGTCAGCCTCCATATGGCAGTGAGGAGTAGTGTGCTTATTGGGAAAGAAATTGCAGGGCAGGAAGGCAAACAAATAAAAGAAAAGGCACTCATTTTCCTCCTCTCTGAATTAATACCATTCTTTGCAGTGAAGATTACTAAGAAGTTGTCAGTTGAATGTTTAGTTTGCAAAGTATGCAGTTTAGTAAGAATAGTAGATGAAAAGTTGTGAGTTAGAGGCTGCTAAACCATAAAAGGACAATAAATCCTGCTCACTAGAACCACATCTTGCGCAACCACTTTCCAAGAGACAATCACAAGAGATTGTCCAAGCGTTTTGTTTGTTTGCATGAGCAGCAAATGTGGATCTGTTTGCGTGATAGTTTGAGAGTGCAGGCCTTTAACCTCCAATCAAGTGATTTTTTTTTTTTTCTTGTCATGGCTTGCTCTCACGGCCCTCTCCCTCTCCTATTGTCATCCTCACAGCTGCCAAGTCAGTTAGAAAAGGAACCCACTGGGAAAAAAGGTCGAAGGTCAAATGGTGATGGACAGGAGGGTAAACCAAGAAAGAAGAGAAGTGACGCAAAGGTTTGTCTTGTATTTATAAAATTGTGAACGCAATCGTATTTTATTTAGTCCTCAGCACACTGTTGTGTGTATCAATAATTATCAGAAAGAAAAGAAGTGTGTTAATTTGCTTTTGGCAAAAACAAAAAGCCAGAATGTGGGGATGCATAAAAAGATTGGCACAAAGTATTATGTGTATTTCAATCAATTTTAATCAAAGCGATGCAAAAAAGTAATAAAATCACTTTATCTTTAGCAGTTTTGCTATTGCTTACATTTGTCTGCCACATTTCTGTGTAGAAATTGTGATCAGGGATTACCATATATTTACAAACATTGAGTTACATGGAGCTTTAATTGCAAGTCAGACTTGAGTTTAATGTTGAAAAAGTAGGCTATGCAATTTTAGTTAGAAGACTTTATTAATTGCTAAAAAAAAAAAAAGTGCAGTATTTTTCAGACAGTGATATTTTAGATGCATTCTGTAGAGAAAGAAGACTCATTGTGACCCATCCCCCCTCTCTCCTGCATTGTTCTATAGCAGTCAGTGATGCTGGATGCAGATGGAAGTAACCTGTCTCCAGGATCCAGGCCTCACATGTGTGAACATTGTAATGCGTCCTTCAGAAGCTCCTATCATCTACGCAGACACGTTCTCATTCACACAGGTATTGTAGTGTGTCGATTTCACCACAGCGTTAACATTTTTCTCCTCTTGTGCATTTCCTTGTAGGTTATCTCAGTGGTTAGCACAATAAATACAAGGAAGGAAATGATGTCATTTGACAGATGCTGCACTGGCCCATGCATCGTAGCTTATTGCTTTTCTCCTGTAATATTATCTTCAGATACTAAATACCAGACAAAGAACTAAGTGCTTTGGATTAATCAAATCTGTTGAATTTGCTTCATTTAATAGAGGTTATCCCAGGCCATGAGCTTCACTGCTATCTTAACATTCAGGGTGTTTTAGATGCTCTTTGTTCCTGCCGATTATGTGAAAGGCAAACACAAGTATGATGCAAGGTGAGATAAGGGAACAGCACAGGAGTCTACCCTCTAACTGTACACCCTTTTATCACTACTCATCATAGGGAAACTCTTTTTTTCCCTGTAATTAAGCTTAATTATAAATGCATTGTTTGCTGCTTACAAGGGCACATGATCGAGCTAGTTTGCCACTTCTAAATTAAGTCCATCTGCTTTTAAGTTTTTGTATTACAGTTTTTGATTACAATAAAGCCTCACCCAAGCACTTGCTGATTTTAAGGTCCTGTAAATAAAAATAAAATCTCTGTTTGTGTGCATGGTGCACATGCTGGAGATCCACCCACTGCCACAGTTAATGTTTCTGCCTTTTCCATCTCATTATCAAGCAAAATATAATCTCATTGGATTTTAAAAAAAAAAAAAAAATTGTATGTTCTCATCTGAAAAGTTTCCTTTTTTTGTTTTTTACCTTTCGGGGGTTTTGTTGTTGTTGTTTTGTAATCTTAGCGGCAGCCAGCTTTTTAACTTGTTCAAACAAGCGGCGAATTTCTTGGGACCGAATTCAACTGTCATGCTGCCGCTCAGTGCTGATTGAATCTGAATTGAATAACTGCTGGTGTCACATCCCAGGTGGAAAAAAATTGTAAAGGAGATGTCCATATCAGCAAGCGTCCCTTGTCAAAAGTGTCTGCCATTGTGTCACAATTGTAGTTTTAAATATAAAGCCCGTTCTGGGTAAAAAAAAAATAGTAGTTTGGCTCCTCCAGACCTTGTTTGAGAAATGTTTTATTTTCTTTGTTTGCTTTTTGTCTGAATGTTTAGCTGTGGCGTGATAAATGTATTGTCACAGACTGTAGAAAATTGATTACAAGAGCAGGTCAGGAGCTGGTGTTAATACGCCAGATCTCTTTTGGGGTGTACTAATCCCCCACCCCAAAAAAAAAAAATCAGAAATCTTATCCATTATAAATTTTTTTCCAACACTTTCCTGGAGGCTCCATGCATTTTGGACTTGCACAGAGAGAAAACCCAAACTTCTATTGTGGAATTTGATGTGGAAGATCATCCCTGATGGTGAGTGCCAAGTGCAGAACGAGCAGTTTCTAGCAGTTTTCTGTTGAAGAGTCCAGACTTGAAGGTGGCACATTTGATGAGGAGCATCCATTAGCATGCTTACCTTTTTTTTTTTTTTTATGTCATTAATGGGATTGTGCTTCATGAAATAATCTACAGAGGTAAGGCTGACAGTGCAGAGTTCTGCTACACCCTACGGTGTACCTTACCATCTCCCCATCCGTCCATTTTCTGTCACTTATCTGTGTCTGTACCATGTGGCGAGCAGCCTAAGCAGGGACAATCATTCGTCGAAGCAACCTGGATTGTGTGTACCAACATGAAGTGGATCTAAAGTGCAGACGTTTTTGGCCCGTACGAATAGCCTTTGCTCAACATCCAGCTGACTGTCCAAATTTTCCTCCTGCCTTGAAAATGTAAATGAAATTCACATTTAGTGTTTTGACTTAATGGAGGAGCACTAGTGGAGATTGCAGAGGCATAAGTACAAGAGGTCAGATCAGGACTTCCACAGCACTTCCTAAAAGTGGCAGGTGTGCTGAAAGTCACTCTGGATTTACAGGAAGTTGAGCTTTGTCATACTTAAATACATTTAAGTTGAGAATGGTCTCAATAAACAAACCTCATATATGACTTTTATAGAAAGAAGAGTTGGAGAAAAGGTTTTTCATTCTCTCCTCTTTAAAATAATGGACTTTAATAGGCAACGTTGAGAGAATGAAATATGGTAAGCACTTCTGAAATCCAGTGCAGTCTGTTGCAATAGCAGTGACACACCCACACATTTTGTGTTGAGTGAGCCAGGTATTTGTTCAAGCTGCCGGAGTGCCAAAGTTGAATAAACACCTTTATGACACGCAGATGGCTTGTAAATACTGCCCTGAGTTGCGTAAGTTGCACAGGGGTATGTTTTATGTGTATATCCTGCTTTAGAGAACTATATCGCATATGGGTTATAACATTATAGTGATCATGCGATCTTGTTTCAGGTGAAAGACCCTTCAGGTGCAGTCAGTGCAACATGAGTTTCATTCAGAAGTACCTTCTGCAGCGACACGAGAAAATCCACAGTGGTGAGTAATTTATGACGACTAATCATATGACCCGGGGGCCTGATGCAAACTCAGAGTCACTGTGTGTTTTCTACCACACTAAAGGATGACTAACCTATAGAGTGGCTGTTTTTAATGTAACAGGAGAGAAGCCATTTAGCTGTGACCAGTGCAACATGCGGTTTATTCAGAAATACCACATGGAAAGACACAAAAGGACACACAGTGGAGAAAAGCCGTACAGATGTGAGACCTGCCAACAGGTTTGTGAACTAATTAAAGCGTCCTCTTTGCTCTCCATCAAAAGGGTTTATTGGTACTGTTTGCTTGTTATTTTAAAATAAGTTCAGTTATTTTAAATG
>VVHJ01018666.1:28276-40170 GCA_015107715.1 Tylochromis polylepis
CTCGTGTTGTTTCAGTATTTTTCTAGGACAGACCGACTGCTTAAGCACAAGCGAACCTGTGGAGAAGCCATAAAGAAGGGGCTGGATCCTGGGATGATGGATTTGAGTTGTGTAGAAATAGGTAATGGCAGCTATGGGATCACTCAGGGAAATGCTGGGAGTGGCGGTAGGAAGAGAGGAAGGTCTAAAAATTCTGGAGAGGGAGGGGAGCGCAAAAAGAAGAAAGGAGATGGAGGGGGGTTGAGGGCACCCCACATGCATGGGGCTGTATCTGGAGGCTATACTGTCCATGAATACTCACTGGAGAATCAAACGGTTTCTTCCTCTACTGAGCCAGACCCCAGAATGCAACAAGGCAAATATGGCCAAGCTCCAAAGATGGCATTCAAGAAGGCCAATCGTAAGGGCCTGGATAAAGCATGTCTGGGCCAGGTCAAAGCAGGTGCATTGGAGCAGGGTGGGAGTATGGATGGCCTTGGGCTCCTGCAGGGTAATGGGGCTAAAGTCGGACCCGCCAGCAGCAATTACGATGACGCCATGCAGTTTCTGAAGAAGCGTCGCTACCTTCAAGCAGCAAACAATGCAAACGCCTCGGGGCCTGCTGTGGCTGGAGGATCTAGCACTGAGTATGATGTAAGCGTCCACTTGTCTTCCCAGCCTTCTGTGATCCAGGGTGGCATTTCCGGTGTAATGGACAGCGATACTTCTCTTAGTCTTGACAAGTCAGGGATCCCTGATGAAGTGTTGCAGAGTCTGCTGGATCATTATGCCCAGAAACCCGATAACTCGCACCAGGATGTTCACTTCGACATCAGTGACCAACATGTCGCACTGAACCCCACCACATCTGATGGTGCTGACATCAGCCACAACACCAACACACCCAACCCATCAGGAGACAAGACTGTGATGATGCATGAATACTCCCGCTTCCTGCTGCAAGCTTTGGAGCGCACCAGCCACAGTGCCAGCTTCCCTCTGGGACCTGGCCCTCCTGCCTCAGGACCCTTCACTGGTTCCCACCCAGGAAATCCCATCTACGCTGACAAGAACATCTACACTACGTCCCCACTGGAGTGTGGGTTTGGCCAGTCGCTGCCTTCGCTGTCCTCCTCTGTGCCAAAGTCTCACTTCGCGATGCTGACAGGCTCCTCACCACAGCACAGCTTCCACCTGAGCAGCCTGGAGGCCTCCACACACCAGCAGCTCACCCCTTCTCAGGAGCTCACCGAACAGATGGAGAAACAGCACTCCTCCACTCCCCCTTCATCCTACCAGATCAGCCCATCTGACCTGAGTAGCCAGAAGGACCACCCGCCTGTCAAAAACAGTACAGCGGCAGCCTACCCTCTGGCTCCCTCGCAGGATCTAGCCTCTCTGGACTCCTCTAAGCCTTCCTACCAGATTGAAAACTTTGCCCAGGCCTTTGGCTCCCAGTTTAAGTCAGACGGCAGAGGCTTGTCTTACGGCACTGACTCTGGCGGGGAGGTGGATCACAGGATACGGACACCTGTGTCTGAATTCTCAGGGTATAGTAGTTTGTTATCTGATGTCAATGAGCCAGTAAGTACAGGTTCCAAAACTCCGACAAGCCAAAGCTACAGATGAGAGCCTGAGAATGAGTGAATGCTCTGTTGTTAAAGTTGATGTCCTTATTTTAATTTTTCAGTGCTCCTATTTTATTATTGTTATTATTTTTTTAAGTGACATCTATATTTTAATTATACTGATGCTTTGTCTTTGTGCCCACTCCTCTTCCTGCAATGAGCCTGGAAGGCTTCCTGCAAATGCAATTTTTTTTTTTTTAAGTATCTGTAATTTTAAGTTAAATATGTATTTTACTGTTTATTCTGGTCACATTAGTGACATTAGGTTTGGTCATTAATTATGAACTTTTTCAGTAAGTGTAGGGTAAGAGCCAGACATATTTCTTTTCCAATGAGCTGAAGTGTTTGAGCAATCAACTTTACAATATAGAAATAACCACGATGGCAGGGATTAGCCCAGAATAAAACTAGCAAAAAAGAAAAAAAACAAATCAAAAAACAAAATAAAAACATGTTTGTCTGTTACAAGGTTAAAGTATTACTCAGGAAAAAGTGAGAAAGGAGAGGCTTACGAGGTGCAGTGAGCACTCTTTTCAGAAGTGTAAATTTGCGACTTCAAAGATGATATTTCTTATGTTTTATTACTTGTTGAATGAGTGTGACATAAACTGACTGCTGCCAGCTCACTTGAACACTGAGAACACTTTCTACTTGGCTATATAGAGATTATGGTACTTTAATGTCAATGTGAAACTCATGTTTGCTTCAATAAGGGCCATATATAAATACATATATCTATATCTATATATATTTATAAAAATATATATTATGTAAAAGAACAGTTTTAATCATTCTGGGCATCTGCCAGTCCAAATTGAGGAAGAAAGGGGGCTGGTTCAGGGGTCAAACGTTATTCTTGGTATATTTTTGGAGAACAAAAATAACGTTAAGGCTTTCCTTTGGCCAATAGAGGTTGCTGTTGGACAGCGATAGAATGGCCTTCCCCTTTTCCTCTTCTGTTCTTCCTCTTATTTCAATTAGCACTTTGAACCGATTTCTTACATTGAGTAAAGTACCACGTCGGATCAAGGAAGCTCAAACATCAGACATGTTGCTCTTTGCGCGTATGCAGACGGGGCTCCTGGGGCCTGAGCATATGGGATGAGGGGAGGGTTGATGTGTGAAAACTGGGATTTGATCTTTCGCCTCCTATTTTTAGGGAGGGGTTAGCTTGGGAGGCTTTTTAAGAAATGGTAATATTTAATTGGGATAATGTAAATGTAATTCAAACCCCTAGTTTTAGTTTGACTTGTTACCCAAGTTTATCAGCTTTGCTTTCATATTGATTTTAATGACAAAATGTGATCGTGATCAAGTATTTCTTCAGCTCAGAAACATGTATACACATAGAGAAATGTGTTGGATACATTTAGAGCTTCTGCTTGTGCTGGCCAGTACCAAGCCTATTTGTCCTGTTAGAAATTGGGTGCCTATTCCTTAGATGTTTAATGTAATTTCTCGCTGGTTTCAAAATGTACAATATAACAATAATTGCGCTGTCTTCCATAGAAACAACTGGCCCCAAGTGCTGGAAATTATATCACTTTGCTGACTGAGTCACTGAACCCCTTTGTGCCCTAATGGCCTCTTTTAAGCAATCATCAAACATGGCAGACTGAATGCAATGCTGTAATATCTGAAATAATATGTTGCCATGTTGAGGCAGGATTTGCCTCACATATACCTCATATCACAGTAATCCAGGGACAAAAGGAGTGAAGGTTTGAAGTATGTAGCAGAAATGCTGTTGTGTGTGTAAAAACGTCATGATTCTGTGCGACTGTTTTGAAACATTTGTGTACATGTGACCCATTAAGATGCTGTTGCTTAAGAGTTTCTGTAAATGTCTCTTGCCAACCAGTGTTCAGTCTCTTTAGTTCAACCTCTCGCCCTCACATCTTATTTTTGCCATATTGTTTCGGTATTGTTGTTTACAAAAAATGTACGAAACACTACACCTTACTGAATTGTTACCCCTGTATAAAATTTACTTTACTACCCCCCCCCCCCTTTTTTTTTTTTAAATAACAGCTGGATGTTTGCAGCTGATGTCTTCCACTTTTATGTTCTTTCAAGTTCATGTGACACACTTTGCGAGGCTAACTGTCCAACGAATTAAGAACTGACAATAGGAGAAAATAATAAAAACTGTTACCAAGAAAACTGCTTTGTTTCAAAGTTCTTACCAAATTTGTAGTTACTGGTAATGCACATCCACTTGGAGCATTAGTGTGGTGTAATGCACAAGAGGCTTACTAAAGCTAGCTAGATGGATAGACAGATGAATGGGCAGATAGAACATCACCATCATCTAGTGATTATTAGCTGGCAGCAAGCAGTCCTTTAAATAACTTCTTTTTTAGAGGGGTGGGGGTGTATAAACATAGCATGGACAACTAAAATGAGTAATACCAACCGGTGTGCCGTGAAAGATTATCTGGTTTCGCCTCAAAGCGACCAGCCTGAGTAACGGGCAGAACAATTACATTCTCTTCCACTAGGTGGCAGTACAACTTCTTGCTCCAATTAAATGGGTTGCTAACTGCCAGTCAAACAGAAGAAGACGAAGAAGGAATGTTGCGAGTGAGGCAACGCAGCGCGTAATAGCAATAGATAGATATTTGAAAAGAAAAAGTAGTCTGACCTGGGTCCTGGAGAAAATTCTGACCCAGATGAAGGCCCTAGCATGGGTAGTGGTCAGAAGAAAGCAAAGAAGGTATACTGGGGACAAACCGAGCCAATTCCGCTATGCCTGGTGTCCGGGGGAAAATTATCAATATGCTTTTTGTGACATTTTTGTTTGGTGGTGTGCCCATGGGGGGGGCTTCCCGTGATGCCTTTATTTACTCACTGTGTTTATACGTCACTCTGCTTTTTAATCATTAGTTATTAATCTTTGGCTCTCTTCCACAGCGTGTCTTTTGTCCCGTCTTCCTCCCCTCATCCCCAACCGATCTCGGTAGATGATTGTCCCTCCCAGAGCTTGGTTCTGCCAGAGGTTTCTTCCTGTTAAAAGGGAGTTTCTCCTTTCCACTGTCAACAAAGTACTTGCTCATAGGGGGGGTCATGTGATTGTTGGGGGTTTTCTCTTTATTATTGTTGGGTCTTTACAATATAAAGCGCCTTGAGGCCACTGTTGTTGTGATTTGGCACTATATAAATAAAATTGAATTGTATTCAGGAAACAGATTTGTCGCCAGTGAGCTCCTAATGGAAAGATTAGTTTGCTATTTGTTAATGAAAGATGAATCGGATTATATTCAGTACACTGGTGTATATACACTCACCCGACACAGTTTGCCAGTACCAGGTTGGACCCACTTCTGGCTTCAGAACTTCTGTAATTCTTCGTGATATTTTTCAACAAGGTGCAACTTTGTGGCCCTATCCTGGAACGCAGGATAGGGCCACGTTTTCATGTTTATGCAACATTCTGACCTTTTAGTCCAAATCCTGCATCAGGTTGAGAAACAAGAGACCAGCCAACATTTTTACAGTCTTCTGTTGTCCAGTTTTGGTGAGCCTGTGGAAACGGTAGCCTCAGCTATCTGTTCTTAGCTGACAGGAGTGGCACCCGTGTGGTCTGCTGCTGTAGTCCATCTACTTCAAGGTTCAAAATGTTGTACATTCAGAGATGCTCTTCTGCATATCTTGGTTTTAATGTTCGAGTTACTTTTGCCTTACTTATCAGCGTGAAATAGTCAGGCCATTCTTGTCTGACATCAGCAAAGTGTTTTGTTTTTAACTAGAGAACTGCCACTCGCTGGGTATTTTATTTTTTGGACCCTTCTCTATAAACTGTAGAAATGTTTGTTGGGGAAAATCCCAGAATATCAGCAATTTCAGAAATACTCAGAGCATCCCATCTGGTAACAACAACTACACTACTTTCAAAGTCACTTTTGTGACCTTTTTCCATTTTAACGCTTGCTTTGAACTTCGGGAGGTTGTGTTGACCATGGCTATATGCCTAAATCCACTGAGCTGCTGCCATGAGCGCTGAACAGGTGTACCTAACAAAGTCGCTGGTGAGCATATATGACAGAAAAAAAGGAAAAGCAGCAATAAATATAAATTGTTTTTTTTGTTGCATCACAATTTAAGAATCCTTTTACCGCTGCTTGTCCACATTTGTCCACTTTCTCAGAGCTCTCGTTTTCCAAACCAGCATAATGAGGTTTTAAGTGTGTGACAGCTTAGATGAAATGGCACGGATTGTTTTAAATGCCATGAACATTCAAAACTATACATACAAACATCTATGTTACTGATGATAACCTACCTCTCTGGAAGTAAACAGAGTCAAGGCACTGTGTCTGTTTCAGATTAGAATAACCTTTACCTTACCTAACTTTACCTCAGAAGAGGGGGATACTTCTCATTTCCCTCTTGTTACCTGCGAGGGGAATTAAACTGCTTCCTTATATAGAAAGGGGAACTATACTGGTTTTCTGTCACCACAAATGAAACCTAGCTGACTTCTAGGTGACCTGGGTTATGCTGTTCACACCCACACCTGCCAGCTCCATCTTGTTAATAAATTACTGGATTTTCGATCAAGATGTTCCCATTCAGTTGATTTTTATTCAAGCTTAGACATTACCAACATTAACATTAATTACAAGTTATTATTGATACTGAATTGTTGAAAGGAAGACCTAAATGTTGAAGCAATGAATTTGTGGGCAGAAGTGATGACATTTTATTAGTAAAGTCATGTGTTCCTCAATAAAGCAGTAACCTACAGCATATTCCCTGAGCTGAATGTTGGGAGTGTTGCATTTGGCCGAACAGATGCTGAGTTAACCCTGTGGGAAAGGTGCCAAACAGGCTGTGAACTCTGTCCTATGTGCTCCTGTTGACTCCTCCTGCTTTCAGAGGATGCAGATCTGTTGGAAGGGTGGATGAGAGAGTGACGTGCATGATGTTCTTATCTGCAGAGCCGAGAAATGGCTACCTATTGCATTGTGTACTTAGTTAGATAGTGTATGGGGAAATACAGCAATAAAGAGAGGGAGTGAGTTTTAAAGAGGCTGCCTGTTTTGTGGCCGTCTCCTTCACAGTGACAGATCACGATGACTTTGGGGACTCAGATTTTCCTCCTGTCCATATTTCAGGTTCGAGAATAGGATGACCAGGTCCCTACAAAGTAAAGAAAGAAAACAAATAGTCGCTGTACAGATTTGACGTTTATTCTGTAAAGGACAAATACATCAAATTATGTTCGAAAGCAAGCAACAACGCCCAAAAGCTAGAGTCTGATTTTAGGGTATAACTGTTTTTGTGAAAGTACTACTTCAGCTGGTGCTCTGTGTAATAATCGTGGGTGTGATTATTAGGGATGCCCTGACAGATCAGCAAATGTCCTCATGTTTCTCGTGAGACTCACATGTTGATGTAAATCACAATGTAGGGCAGGTGGAGGAGGGATAACAGTTCAGTGTATCCCCACATAAAGAGGGACACCTAGTCACCGTATGAAGACACTGCGGTAAACATCCTTGGGAGGAGCGTCATGGTGCTGGGTGCCAATCACTGATGAATTTCTTGTGGTTCTAGCTTTTGTTTGGTAGTTTAGTGCCTGCTGTTTTTTTTGTTGTTTTTTTTATCCCACCACTCATTTTTGGGGGGTGATTTTAGATTGGGCTCCTGCACACGAAGTATACTCTGAAATGCAATATATTTCCCCTCTGAAATATTGACATACACTCTAAAAGGCAGTGCATGGGTAAACATCGGCATGTTAGCAATGACATTATAAGCGCGTTGCTATGTTGACACGCACACGAAAAAAATCGCTTAAGTGCAATAATACAATTATGTTAAAATATTATTTTATTGAGTTGTGAAACACAGGCAGCGTTTATACATCAGTAGCTAATTTCTTTAATTTCCCATTCTGAATACATTTTACTTTTACTATATTTGGTAAAAATGTACCTTTGGATTTATATATTTGCAATTGCCGTTTTGCTGTGTAAACGATCTAATTGCTTCTTCTGCCTCTCTGCTTTTCAGTTTGAATCATTTGCATCAGGGCTAAAATAAAAATGAGACCTGGTTAATGTACAAACACAGTGAAGGGTTGACAATGATACGCTCTGATATCAGCTCTTCAAACGTTTTCTTCATTTCGGGAACACAAGAGGAAATCTTCAACCGGAAAATAAAAAGAAAAAAATAAATCATTGCACAGTATTAAGAATGGCACTCCTCTTCCCAGAATGCAGCTCTGAAATAAGACACACTTGTATCAACCCTAAAAGGCTACTCATGCCAGGCTGAAAATTAACACAAGGTACTGGAAAATGTTGCAATGTGAGTATTTGCATGAGATAAGAATGAGGCCGTTAAGGTGTGTGTGTTTATGCACTGCTGGATGTTTGGTATGGCTCTCATCGAGGAGTATTTGAGAGCAGAGACATATAAACTGAGCAGTGGCAACATGGAGAATGTGAATCTACCTGGAAAACTGACCAGCTTAAGGTCCGATAAAAGCATCTTCTAAGTCGAGCAGTTTCAAACATCAAGGCAGCAAAACAAAATTACTGCCTCAATAAAGGGTCATAAGCATTTGGATATGTCACTGAAACTTGTAATATGAGCAATAGTAGTGCTGCACACTTACTAATCTCATAATTGAAATGATAGCATCCATTGTTCATGCTTTACAACTACAGAAGAAAATAAAAAACTTCCTCCCCAGTTTCCTTAAGATAGAAACTTAAGGAAACCTTTTTATCTTTATGGTTGATTTGTCTGCTTCTGTAGTTCATTAGTGTGTCATCCACAAGTACCCATAAGTAATGACAGCATCACTGGTGTAATAAAACAGTAACAATGCAGTCTCATGCCTCACTTCCAGAAGAAAAGATGCAATAAACAAACGTGCCAACAATGAGCTGTTTCATGGTGGTAAAAATTAGGTGTCGCTTCCTTGATACTGTGAAGTGTGAAAATCAGTGTTGGCTCTGAATGATAAAGGTCAGGCTGTTTGGTATGTCCTATGTGGGTTAGGGGTTTTATTTTCTCCTTGTAGATGTTATACAGGGACCCCTGACCGCAGCTATTTTGAGTTGTTAAAAGTTAGCACAGTTGTGGAGTGCTTGTGACAGCGCTATGGAAACCTGGTTCTGGGGGAGGAGAATGTTATTTATTTAGTGGTTTTTTTTTAATGTTGTAAATTTGAATGCACAGGCTTCCTGGAACGTTAGCATTTTATTGGAGACATGTCAACAGGTAATTACATTGCTTGTGGCACAGAGGACTTTATGGCCACCTGAGGAAGCTACTAAACAGGATTTATTGATAAAGACTCTTAATTAGTTGGTATCTGTCTGAATTTCACGTCCATAACCGATCAAAAGATGAGCCTTTGGCACTTGCAGCTCAAGATTTCCACATAAAGTAAAAGCAGTACAAGAAACAAAATATGTGATTTGCTGTAGTCATCACATGAACAACCCATGTTAAGGATTGCATACGATAGTCAGTGACAGTCACAGAAATCCGTTTTGAAATCCTCACTTAAATAGACTTTATATTCAGAAAGAATCCTGGCAAATGTTTTAGGGAAAAGATTTTTTTTTAGAAAAGAGATGTTTCGTCACTCTGACATCACCTTTAATGGCATATTCTTTCTGACATTTAAAAAATAATTCTCTGTCAGACTGTCAGCAGAAGATAACAGGAATCTGTGTTTCAGTCTAGGTGATCGTTATTTTCTCATTATGTTTGATTGGGACAGATACGTTGCTGAGTTTTGTGGTGACAAAGAGAGCTCATTGTAGTCCATCTTGTTGGATTTGATGTTTTGTCACACTTGTTTTTTTTGTCACTGCACAGGTCAAATTAGGGATGCTGTTTGCTTGTGGTTTTTTTTCTTTCGAAATGGGTTTTCTTAAGATGGTGCGCACACTGAGCTCCCCCTGCACTTTGACCATTATGTTTGAAATTCAAGTGAAGCTTTAGTGAGGAATATCTGTTCACTCGCTTTCTCTCTTGACTCGTTTTTGGCCGAATATTATTCCTGCTGTAAGAATCCTTTCAAAAAACGATTCCAATAGATGTCTGGTAATCTTTCTGTCTGCGTTCTTTGAGCCATTCAGTCCCTAGTCCCTCTGTTTTAAGTAGAACTGCGATCAGGTATTTCTAGCTTGCATAACTAGCATTACACGACCCTTCCCTCCCCCTCTTCTCCACCTCATCCTCATGGATGTTCAGAGTCTGAGCCCTTTCACTGAGCAGTCCTGCACCACTCCCTGGGCCTAGACTCCAGGGGATCCTGTCCTGTCTCCTACCTTTATTTGATTCCATAAAGCTACTTTTCATCTCTTAATTAGTAAACATTGAAATATACTTCAAAATGATCCCCCCATGTTAAACATTTTCTTTGCTACAAATGAGTTTTTGCTAATGTAGATCTAAAAAAACAAAAAAACAACTAAAGATAAGTGGTAATAAAAGCAATTTGGAGAAGTAAACTTTTGGGCCTTTAACTTCAGGAAAAATAGCAAAGGCCTGGGCAAAATTCCTTGTTTTGTTTACTAGCTTCACTGGATTGTCTGAGTGGTTACATAACAACTGCAAATATAATAGAATGCTGTACAGAACATCGCTTCTTTTCATATCCTGACAGGACCAATTTAGCCCGAATAGTCAAATCCATTTCAGAGTGCATAACAGCATGAAAGAAAGAGAGGATACTTTGCAGAGTTTGTTTTCATCCAGATGACTCAGTACTCTTGTGCTCTAATTTTTTGAACGATGGGTCTCTTTAAAGAAAGAAAAAAAAAAACTAAACATATTAAAACAAAACAACACACAAAGAAACCCCACAAAACATAATGAAGAACTTAAATAAGAAACACATCTCACATTCAGGTTTATCCTGCACATCCTGCCTCACCATCTCATGTGCTAGTTTCACATTACTTGTTTGCCATTGAGATTACAGAACTCTCATTCTTTTAAAAGTCAGCATGACCTGATCCTGGTCCAGGGCTGTAGAGGCCAGAGTTTGATCCAAGCCAGCCGAACTAAATGTGAGACAGTGCATCTCGATGGGAGGGCAAAGAGAGTAGGTTATCAAATAAAAAAAGCAACTGTACCAAAGCATTTGGGAAATATTAGGATACATTTGCAATCCGTTGTGAGGTCAAGGTTTGCAGCTGAAGTACCTTTGGCTTTCATGTACTGTATGTGTCATATTCTTTCAGGAAGATAAGACTGGTTCTTTTTTTTTAAAACATTCAGTGAGGCTGTAAAGCATCCACTTAATATTTGTATTGTGGGTCGGTCACTGAGTCACATTGTTGGCGAGATTTATAGTCGGATGATAAAATTGCTTAAATATGAGTGGAATTTCTTCAGTGTGTATTATTGTTATCTTACAAGAGTTCAGTAAAGATTTCATTGGTATATCATTCTTTCAGGACTTTTAATCATCTACTTTTATGGTTCTGGCAATTGGTCTATCAGCTCACCAAAAACTTGTTTCTAGGATAAATGATTGAGTTTTCCGCTAGTTACATCCTGAAGTTCGCATAGTAATAGGTGCTTTGTTTTATTTATTAAAAATTCCGATCTGCCTTAATTCTTAAGCACAAGTTCAACAAGCTGCTGGAAACATTCCTAAGAGATTTTGGTCCATGTTTACATGATAGCATCACACGGGTGCTGCGGATTTGTCTGCACGTCCATGATGCATATTGGCCTTTTCACCAGATGCTGCTCTATTGGATTTTGATTCTGGTACCTGTGGAGGCCAAGAAACCAGCCTGAGATGATTTGAACTTTGCAACTTGGCATGGAAGCATGCTGTTGGAAGCAGCCATCAGAAGATGGCTAAACTGTGGTCATAAAGGGCTTGGCATGGTCAGCAACAACACTCTGGTAGGCTGTGCCATGGAAACAATGTTCAGTTGGTACTAAGTGGCCCAAAGTGTGCTAAGAAAACACACCTCACATCATTATACCACCTCTTCTAGCTGCTAGCCTGAACATTTGATAGTAAGCAGGATGGCTCCATGCTTTCATGTTGTTTACACCAAATTCTAACACTAACATCTGAAGGCTGCACCAGAAATTGTTGCCTCATTAGACCTGATCAGTGTTTTTAAGGTTAACTAATACCCCGTCATTATAATATAAAACCCCCTCTAACTAAAACTGAAATGAATGAAAACTAAAATAAGGTAAACGCTACCAAACTGAAATCAGCAAACCCCCAGTGGAAAATAACTGAAACTGAGGATTTGTCTCAGAGCCTCTCGGGGGGGGGGGGGG
>VVHJ01018674.1:2971-15162 GCA_015107715.1 Tylochromis polylepis
AGAAAAACAAACACAGGTGAATCATCCTTCATCCTGTAAATCATTAAAATATATATAACATAACACAGAACACAAACACCCACTCTACATGCGCCTGAGCCACAGGAAGTACCCCCCCCCCAAGAAAAAAATCATTATGTACCATACTATTTAGAGTGAAAAGATAAAATGTCACTAAATATTGAGTACAATGTAAAGAAGTGGCGAAACTAAATCATTTGAGTTGAAGAGAGACACTCATCATGAATGATATGCAGGTGTAGTGATGGAGACCTGGTGTTGTATGATCAGTGGTGAGTACTGTACAAAGCACCAGTGTGGACATCTTCATTACCATTTCAGACATATTTTTGTCAAGCTAACAAGCTGTCCCACATTATGTAAGCCAGTCTGTACTATATTTATGACAGTTTGCATAAGATTTTGTCTATGTAGCCTGATGATTCTGGGTATGCAACCCCTACAGACATGCTTGTGTGCAGTGCTCCAAGAGATCAACAGCACATGTAGCACTGGCTGACAGTGATAATACTAGAAACTAATTTGCTGAAGAGTTCACTTTAACAGGAAAGGGGAGTAACAGAGGAGTTCACGACAAAGAGGAAGCAGTGGCAAAAAATAATCAACAATAAAAAAAGCAGCATGAGAAACACAGACAGGGGATACAGTGGACAATTTTCAATACTGCGTTTCATTTCACTACAAAGAAGTTACTTGTATATTACGACATATCTCTTCTGTATCAGGGTTGACGTTAAAGGAGAAACTGAACAAATGCAAACAAGACTAGCCCATAGACTGACTTTTCTTCACAATTATTATACTGCCCTCTGGTGACACCACACAGCTATAACATGTACCAACACTCAGCTATACTGGGCTCTTAATAGAGGTGGGAATCACCAGACACCCCGTGATACCACATTTTTACAATATATTACTGTAATTTTTAACATTTTGTGATATGCTAAATATTGCAATAACATATACTGCAATTTATCACATTGTCCATCTGCAAATTATGTCCTCAAAGTTAAACATTGTCAGTATCTGTTTTATCCAATAAGATAAAGTAATCTCACTGCAAAATGAGATTGTCAAGCATCCCAACACTGTTATTAAAACCTGCCATAAATGTTGCCATAAGATGGAGTCATTCTGCTATAGACTGATATCATTCTGCGGCTCAGTCGGGTCAAGTTGGCAATTACATGCAATCTGTTTCTGATAATGTTGAGCTGGTTACTGTGTTTGTGGGATTCCAAACACATGTGGCCCATAAGGAAGTTGCACAGTGATCTCTGGTGGAGAAACTATGCAACATCAACATTCACACCATAATTGACGAGTATTTTCTCCGATCTCCTCTTGAATTTTTACTTTTTTTTAAATTTATCGGCCTTTAAAAAAGCCGCTGTCAGTGGAGAGGCAAATACCTAATATCAACTGATATAAAGGCTCGCTTAAATTTTGACTGGGCTCCAATGTTAAATAAAAACTACAGTTAAAAACAATGCCATAGTAAAAACACACAAACCTTCTGTTGGGTTTGCTGGCTGATCCTTGTTGATAGCTGTCTGGATGTTACTGAAGGATGCAGGAGGTGCACATTGTTGCAGGACGCCGATAGCATTACAAAACTGATCAGCGAGCTGGACACACAAAACAAAACAAGTAATAGGTTACGCTGTCATTTGAACAAGACACTAGCTGCTGATGCTAACCTAAACTTTTTACAGTGGGGTCACATTACAAAATATATTATTACAGGACAGTCTACACAACAAGCTAACAGAACTTTTTCTGTTGTGTTACAAATTTGTTTCCTACAATTTAAGCCCCGCTGACAGACTTTTCTTTATCATGTAGAAAAACTAAGATGGATTGTTAAAACTACCAGCTTTTTCTTATACTACAGTGTCTCAGGGATTAAATGTATAGTTAAAGTTCTGACTGAGAATGACAGAAAGGGGAAAGTGTGTTGTATGTGGGCCACCTAGTAAAATGAGTTTGACATCCCTGGTCTAGAACCACCCTTAAATTAACTTTGTTGTTGTTGTTTCTTTGTTTGGGAAAATGAAATGGAGCCCCAAAACATAACACAGCCTCCACCATGTTTTACAAATGACTGCAGACACTCACTGTTGTACTTCTCTCCCGACCCCATCAAACTGGTATTTTTGGTATTTTTCATAAATTCAACTAAAGAAACAGTTATGTTTTTGTTTTTTAACGACAAAGTTCCTAATAAAACACAATTTAAAATTGTGAGTGAAGGAGTGGAAAAAGCAGCCAGTGTCTGAAGGAAAACTTTGAAAGACCTTCAGAAAGCCTGGAGAATAACTGCTCAAGACCACTGAAAAAAAGAAAAGTAAATCTGGTCCCTTGCAAGCCAAATATAAAGAAACGACTTTTGCACAGTACTGTAGTAACACTGTATATTGAATACTTGTGAATATTGACCCTCTGGTGTCCCTTTCCCACGTTAGTTTATGTATTTTTCCTTTTCCAAACATATTTCTTTTGTTCAAGAAAGCTACTCAAAACGGCGTTTTAACACTATAACACTTCAGTGTTCAAAATAACTGAGCTGGTTTGGTCGTTTCGTAACACAGGCCTTTAGCTATAATTGCTATAATGGTTAGCTACCCGGTGTTGTTCACACGTTACTGAAACACTCGAGCCACTGCTTTACGTTAGCTACCAATTCTAAACGGCATAACGATACATTTCCTATTTATTTATACCTCATTCTACCAAAGGGCGTTTAAAGCATTCAACATTTGCCTTACCGAATTGACAGCGTCTTGAAGCTGTGTTAGCCGGTCCGCCATATTTACTGTTTCTGACGTAGCTGTAGCGAGATTATAAAACATCTCGCGGTATATTCGGTATTTTGGGAACCCAACCTTGGTTGGCATAGGTTGAGTTACTTACTTTTACTATCTCACAGCTGGGTTCACAGCAAACTTAAAACGCGTTAAAAAGCGATATTTTCATATCAGCAGAGCTTCTCTTGTATTTTAACGAAGAACGGATCTTCATTAGAGCCTGTTTGTGGCTGCTTTATGAGGACTAATGTTAGCCTTTAGCTAATATTAGCTGCCAAACATCAACAGGAAGTAGCGGGGTTAACGCAATTCCAATGTCTTGTACTGTGGTTTCCCCAGGTACGATCATTTTTGTTTCTTTAATTCATTACCTAAAGTTGAATGGGAACACTGGTTTGATATACGCACCCGTTTACAATGCGAACATGTAAGTGGAGTCGCATGACAGCTTTACTCTGATTAGTAAGTCGGCTAATAAGTGAGCAGAGCTTGTGTATGTATGTATGTATGTATGTATTGTTAAAAATGTTTTATGTGTCAGTTAACTGAATTTGGAAAACTGAGAAAATAATTCCTTTCACGTTTTATACAGCTGAGAGGAATATGCTTCCAAAGTAATTATGTAAAGTGAATATGACACCTAAAACACGTAAGGCTTGCTCGTCGTAATAAGCGAATTAGCTGACACAGCAGCTTCAATGAAGGGTAGGTCGAGGAGGCGAAAGCCTAGACGCAGTCTTAATGAATGATTTTTAGTTAGTATTTTGAAGTCAGAGCTGAAGCTTCAGTTGAGGTCACTTCTTGGTTGACAGATGTAAATATTTTTTAATGATATTTAAATGACTGACTATATAATGCCAATATCGTGGTGTTGTTGTTTGATCAAATATAACAGAACTAGATCACAACATTTCTGATTTAAGTCGTGTTTAAAAAATACGAATAAAACTGATAGTCATATAGAAAAAGACTACTTTTATAGAAAACGACTGCTTCAAGCTATTGCTGCTGAAAAGCAACAATAGCTTGCAAAAAGCTACTGCATCATGGGATGTAGGTTTTTATAGGACTGTACAGAGTTCCCTGAAAACTTTCTTTCACTTGACTGCAGCTGCCGTATCTACAGATTATAGACCAAAGTTTTTCCTCATTGTCTAACTAACTAAAATACAGAGTCAGCCTACTTTTAAATAAAGAAACTATTTTAATAAGATAAGATTCAATACACTAAGCTTTGTTAGGTCAGTGTCAGTCATCAGGTAATATTACATCGAGCACTGACACATTTCCTATTGTTACCCAGCAAACTTCTTCCCATAGAATAGCAAAATTGGCACATCACTAACTAGCAACCACACGGATAAGTATAGAGACTGGGAGAAAGCTTTCTTTTTTATCGATTATTTTCAGTCAGAGTTTGGTTAGGGATAAGCAACAAAACTGCTTGGTTCATCTAAGGGGGAAAAAAAACATGGTTTTGTTTGAAATCTTTTTAACAGGGGGCGGCACGGTGGTTAGCACTGTTGCCTCACAGCAAGAAGGTCCTGAGTTCAATTCCACCATCAGGGCGGGGCCTTTCTGTGTGGAGTTTGCATGTTCTCCCCGTGTTTGCGTGGGTTCACTCCACGTACTCCGGCTTCCTCTCACAATCCAAAGACATGCAGTTAGTGGGGATAGGTTAATTGGAAACTCTAAATTGCCCATAGGTGTGAATGCAAATGGTTGTTTGTCTGTATGTGTTAGCCCTGCAACAGACTGGCGACCTGTCCAGGGTGTACCCTGCCTCTTGCCCTAAGAGCTGGGATAGGCTCCAGCCCCCCCGCAACCCTGAAAAGGATAAGCGGTAGTGAATGGATGGATGGATCTTTTTAACAATGCTAACTACTTTTTTTTCATAGCCTGTGTGGCTTAGTAAAAAAATGTAAGGCTAACTTCTCCCATATCCTTAGCATTTGCCTATTATTTCACAGTAGCATTTAATCAGTCTATCACTATAATGAGTAATTGCTTATCAATGATAATTGCTTTAACCAAATGTAACACTTAAGGGAAGAAAAGCTTTAAAAAAAATTTTAAAAAACGATGACTACTACAGTACTGTGCAAAAGTTTTAAGCAGGTGAGAAAAATGCTGTAAACAAAGAATGCTTTCAAAAATGGAAGTGTTAATCATTTATTTTCATCAATCAACAACAGAGAAATCTAAATCAAATCAATATTTGGTGTGACCACCCTTTGCCTTCAAAACAGCATCAATTCTTCTAGGTACACTTGCACACAGTTTTGAAGGAACTCGGCTGGCAGGTTGTTCCAAACATCTTGGAGAACTAACCACAGATCTTCTGTGGATGTAGGCTTCCTCACATCCTTCTGTCTCTTCATGTAATCCCAGACACACTTGATGATGTTGCGATCAGGGCTCTGTGGGGGCCACACCATCACTTCCAGTACTTCTTGTTCTTCTTTACGCTGAAGATGGTTCTTAATGACTTTGGCTGTGTGTTTGGGGTTGTTGTCCTGCTGCAGGACAACAACCCCAACAACCCCCTATATTTCTGAAAGCATTCTTTGATTCCAGCGTTTGTTTTTTTTTCTCACCTGCTTAAAACTTTTGCACTGTACTGTATATTTGCAAGCAACCTCCTAGCTCCTCTTAAGGATCACTTGTATTTCCAGGCATGAACTGTACCATAGAGAAGGTCCTGGCAGATGCCAAATCATTAGTGGAAAGGCTTCGCAACCATGACAACGCTGCTGAGATGTTAATCGAACAGACGACACATCTCAACAAGCGAGTAGAGGCCATGAAACAGGTAGGGTGTCACATGAACTTGGGGAAACGTAAGGCCTAAAGCATGATGTTGATGTAGAAGCCATTGAAGTTTCATTTGAAAAGCTGGAATAACACTATTTGAAATGTATTTCTAACTGTTATGATGATCTATCATTTTTCAAGGTTTTTACTTGTTCTTTTTATTGATAGTACCAGGAGGAGATAGATGCTCTGAACGAGGTTGCACGGCATCGGCCTCGTTCCAGTCTAGTCCTGGGAATCCAGCAGGAAAACCGTCAAATTAGGGAGCTCCAGCAGGAAAACAAAGGTAGACAGTTTCCTTTAATGTCAATTCTTCTGTTGAGAGATCAGGTGGTCGGTGCATTTTTGGTTTCGCTTTGATTTGCAGAATATAAAGCTGGAATTTGATCCTCCCCATAAATCAAACCTGTGTTCATACTTCATGTAGAGCTGCGAACATCACTGGAAGAACACCAGTCTGCCTTGGAGCTCATCATGACCAAATACAGGGAGCAAGTGTTCAGACTTCTCATGGCCAGTAAGAGGGACGACCCTGCCATTGTTACCCAGCTAAAGGAGCAGCACACTACGGTCAGTGAGGCCCATTCATCCCTTTAAGTATCTGGTGCAAGTACTTTTTATGTATTATTTTGCATTTGTTTACTTTTCTTGTGCATTTTTTTTTTTTTAACAAAAAACTCATTGCAGGAAATGCAAGCACACATAGACAAGATCAACGAGATGGCCTCTGTGATGAGGAAAGCCATAGAGGTGGATGAGGAGCGAATATGTGAAGATGAGGAGAGGATTAAACAGCTAGAGGTAAAAGCCAAGCAGCATTACTTCCAATTGTTCCCAAGCTTTGAGACCCAGGGAGGGTACAAAAAATCAACAGACGTTACAAATCAACCCAAACAAATGTCTGTTCATGTGACACAGAGGACCACAAGTGTCAAAGAAATTGTAATAAAGAATTTAGTTATTAAATTCTAAATTAAAAATGATCATTATTACATATGTAGAAAGCAGTTAGTAAGTGGACTAAACCTCAGTAAATATTTAATATTTTGATGAGAAGAAAAAGGAATTTGCAAACTGAAATTATTTGTAATATCTGTAGTTAAAATTACATCGTGTAAAAAATAAATGGCTAAATGAATCATTAAATATCGGATATTCAAATTTACTGCTTACTAAAATTAAGAGAAGACATGCATCACACATCAGATATTGATGAATGAAATGTTCAAGTTGAAAATCTTCACTGACATAAATTTCCAATGTGTTGACAACAAAGGCCAATAGAAGTCATCAGTGGAAACCTAAATCATCAAGCTTCTGAGGGGTGGATTCAAAATTGCATCACAAACCATAGTTAGAAATGTTGGTGCGCGCCGTTATTTTTTTATTTTTTTGGAGCAGTATATTTAGTGTGAGTTTGGAGTTTGAACATGAACATTTAGTTCATTTTTAAGTTGAGATTTCAAAGCAGATCTTGACGGGCACACCAGTTGAAAATGAGCCTTTTCATTTACATTTCCTCCCAGCTTCTTTTTTTTTTTTTCTCTGAGCTACTTAGTCATTTAGACATCCTGCCTCTCTATTGTCATTAGGTTAAATAGATATATTTATAGGCGTTTTGACCTTTACCTCTACTACTTGATATTATCCCTAAATCCCATAAAAGTTAGATTTATGTTACTCTTTAGCTAACTAGCGTTGCTAGGTGGCGTTAGCTTGTGTGTCCACATTTTAACCAACAGAGGTCAACAATGAGCTTTTGAACTTTTAACTGTTTCCAAAGAGTCGTCCTACTATAACTGTTTGTTTTATATTTTTTGATTTACAATATTCCCTGATGAGATCCAGTGAGTTAGAAATGACCAGGCAGAAACTCTGATCATTACTGTGACACTTTTGGCCCTTCATATTAACATGCTTGGAAACACAAAAGAAAAATCAAATTTCCACTCTCTAACTTATACTGTAAGTGATTAAAACCTCATAAACCCATATTTTATTCACAGTAGTGTGTAGAAAACACAGGAAGTGCTTGAACTAACAAAATGTAGCATTTTAAGAAAAACAGTAGCTCATTTTGAACTTAATGGTAGCAACAACAAAAAAAAATGGGATGGGTTCAACAAAAAGGCTGGAAAAATGGAGGAATGTTTTGTAACTAATCAGGTTAAAAATATAAAGATTAATACTTAACATGATTAAAAAACATTGATTTGATGTCTTAAAATGACTTCTGTAATTTTCAAGTTGCTAAATGAACCATTAGAGAGAAAATACAATGTGAATCAAAGAAAGTCAGTTTAAAAAGCCTGATATAAAGACATAAAACACTTTATCTGATCTATTCCAGGCTGGTATGTTGTAATATTTTTTGTTATATATTTGTAAGTATATTTTAGATGGTGATCATCTGAGCACCCATTTACATTGTCTCTGTGTATTTCAGCTGGAGAACAATGGACTCCGAGAGCTGCTGGGAATCAGTCGCGAAGCTTTTCTGGTTCTGAAGCGAGACGACCAATCAGACAGCACGTCGCTGTCGCCACTGCTCACCAGTGCCGACGTGAGCTTACGAAAAAGTTAGAGCCCAGGACGACCCACCAAACCCCCAGCCCCCTACTGCTGCCACTGTAGGGTACACAGTCTACAGCCTGTTATCACGTGACCACTTAAGATGTTGAGTCTCCCGGTGCATTTAGAACATTGCTGCTCCAGACCTGCATCCCTGTCTCCTGATTCGGGCAACAAGCAGCGACCCCCTTGTTCTTGTTTCTTGGTACTGCTGTAATGTTTTGTTCATTTTGGCAGCATGCACGAGCCCGCAGTGCCTGCAACATTTTAAGGTGTAAATGAGCAAATGAAGGGCTTGAGTTCAAATAAATGTATAAACAAGAAAATTTGTCTGTAGAGTTTGTATGAAATTCATGTCATCTTCCAAATGTCACGCATCTCTTGTTCTGTTTTGGTTGCTCCTGCGGATACACAACTTCTCACTTTCACTACTCGTGTCAGTGAAAGCGGTTTCTATTCCCACCAATATTGTCACTGGTGGGAATAGAAACCATATCCACAGAGGATCTGCTCCAAAGGGGCAGATGCATCTGTTGCTGGTAGCTGTGGAATAGAAATTTTCAACACTGTAAAACCACAGTGTAGTTATACTCCACTGAAAGACTTGCAAACAAGTGCTTTATTGTTTCACTATTCCACATTTATATCATTAGATTTATTAGTCATGTTTTCCACTATTTTAAAAAATGTATAATATCGGAAAGCAGTCAATCTGTGCATTTCAGAGGATGGAAGAGAAGATTTGTGGCATTACTGCATACAAAATGAGATGATTGTCATAATAGTTGTTCATAAATTGGCTATTATTTCAGCCCAACTGTTACTGGGGAATAGAATTTATGAGTTGAAAAGTAGAAGTACATTGAATTTCAACTTGGGTGCAGTCTTTAAGTTATATTTCCCCATATTTTTATTGCAGACGACAAACCAAAGAGGGGTGTTAGAAAGCATCCACCCGTTCCATGGCTTATATTTGAATACTTCATTAAAATTTTAAATGTAACTGCTGGTAAAGAGCAGCTCGTGTGTGCTGCTTTGTGTGCACATTAAATAGTGCCTGCTAGTATAAATTAGTCTCCTGTTGTGATTTGTTATGGTCTGATGGACAGATCTAATCGAAGTGAGACACGGTAATGAGGTAAATTCATCATTAATTAATTAAAAATGAATAAAAAACGGAAATGAATAATTGTTTAAATGTTTTAAATGAAATGAATTCAAATTTAACACATGATTGTTATATTTTATTGTGTCAAATTTTAGTTAATTATTGACACAATTAATTATTTGATGTATTTAATTCGTTTATTTTGGCACTCGAGACCCTCCTCAACGGAGTGTATCCAATCGTGTTTAGTTGTTGCTGAGTGGATGGCTGGTGACGCCAGAGGGAGGTGGAGATATCGCGGGACGAAGGACGAGAATCTCGCGGAGCCTTCGTTAAGCGGTCAGAGCAGCAGAGGGAGAATGTTGATGCAGGGAGGTTTTCACGTCAGTCAAGCATGTCGCTTTCGAGTTTGCAGGGACTCTTAATACCCAAACACGGGACACTGCCACGTTACCAATGATTTTACCGAGTAGCAGATAGAAAAGAGTTTGTTAAGAATTCAAAATAGAAAGGCGGAAAATGTCTCGGTGGGTTTGGTTCCCGCTGCTCCTGCTACTGCTTCTTCAGTTGGTGTATGAAGTTGAAGCGCAGGTAGAAAGTGAGTAGCCTTACCAGAGGATTTTTTTTTCTTTTTTATCTGATGGAAAGTGACTTTCAATTTTAGAAGCCTTTAAATGTAAATTATATATTATCAAAAAGCTATAATATTAAAACTAGAGGTGCTGTGTTTAGGCTGCAGGACGCTGGGGTTGCCCTCTTGTATGGCATTAGCTAGCTAATTAACGCGTTATTCTCTGTAACGTACTAAAAATGTCTGTTTAGCCCACACAGCATAACCTTTGCGTGTTTAATTCGGTTATGTTTAAAGTTTGAAATGAGGGGATGCTCGTACACAGGATGTTAGTCGTGCCCAACCTTATTGTGAGCTAAGGTCTGCTTTAAAAGCTGTCCTTAACGAGTATGCCGAGATTTACAGGTCCAGGTAGCTTACTTACTTATTTTATCTGCATACAGGACAAACAGTAATGTGTTTCAAATGTGACGGAAGCCACGGGGAAGAGGCAGCTAGGTCTTACCAGAAGGAAAGCCTTAGACAGGCCACAAGAAGGAAATCAGAATTTTAATAACATAATTTTCATGTCAGGTACGGCAGACTTGCACAAATCGGTTTAGCCCCAAAAAATAAGTGATGTCAAGTTCAAAGCTCCTGAGCTGTTACCCTAAATTTAATCTTGATGACCCTTTAATAAGTAAGAATCTCATCCAGGGGGTGCTACTTTGGAAGTAGTGCAGTCTATATCAATGTAGGGTACAGAGTCTACCAGAGCCTGTTACCACGTGACCACTTCAGATGTTGAGTCTGGAAAAAAAAAGATTACATACAAAAGGTTCAATAATTTTCAGTTAAGCAGCTCAGCTGATGCAAAAAGCAAAGATAGCGGTCAACAAAGTGATTAAACTTGTGTCAGACTCTGCCCTGAGGTTGAAGTTCTGTCTGCATTTCAAGAGTGCATAGGCACCTTGGCAGTGTGTGTAGCCTGCTTTGAAATTAACCAGTCATGTTGGTTCCACAGTTATCCTTACCTCAGAGCGCTAAATTAAAATCACTGACCAGGTCAGCAGGATCTGTCAGGAATGATAAATCTAAAAGCACTGATAATCCTGAGCTGTGTGTGTTTTGAAAGCTTCAGAACATTTTTTGATTTTCAGACAGCAAGGTCTGGGGAAGAGGCAGCTAGGTCTTACCAGAAGGAAAGCCTTAGACAGGCCATCTTGCAAAAAGTTACCTCACACATGCTGAGCCACCTTGTGTCCTCAAAACACACAGTCTTCAATGTTTGAAGTCTTCCCACACAGTTCCTGCTGAGGAACTATGTAGTAATAATTAAGGAAGTGTGGAAAAGAGTCGTTGTGTGTGTGAGTGCAAGAAAACCAGAAGTGTGGCCTAACCGAAAACAAGTGCAGTTACAAACACTTGTAAACAGACTGTTTTCTTTTGTTTGTTTAATCATTGCCAAGATTGTTGTATTTATATGGCGCCAAATCACAACAACAGTTGCCTCAAGGTGCTTTATATTGTAAGGTAAAGACCCTGCAATGATACAAAAATGGCATAATCATGTTCACATTTAACTGTGTGTTCTGTGTATCTGCATCACCATTCAAAGAGGAGAAAAAAACTGTTGTTTTCCAGTGTAATCTGTTCTTTTTCAAGAGCTGTATGATGCCACACTTGTAGCTGTCACTCTTGGTGCCTGGACTATGCTTCATTGTCTTACTGTTTCAAATAAAAATGTTAAGTGTAATCCACACTGGCGTACGATTTAATAAAAATACAAATTTGAGTTAGAAAAGGCCTCTAATTAGAATTAGAGGCCTTCACCAGAGACAACTTAGACCTCAGTGGGTGGCAAAGGTCACCCACTTTGCGTGGGCATTATTGTGTCAAATTATTATTGTGTCTGCATTATTCAACGTTAAATGCGTTGAATAATGCAGATCTATTAGAAAGAACATAAACAAAAAGAAAACCACCCAGACGGCCATTTTCTCACTGGAAATGGCCAGTGAGAAAACTTCAGCCTCACAGATGTAGTTTGATGTTAAGTGAGGACACTGATAAGATATAGGCTGCCTGATTGGTTCCAGTTATTGTGGAACATTTGTTTTATGAAATGCGTTGAATAATGCAGATCTATTAGAAAGAACATAAACAAAAAGAAAACCAGCAGTCATGTAAGCAGATGATCAGAAGAAGACATGCTTTGTGAGTCCTGGCCTATCAAGCAGTTTATAGATAGATAGATAGATAGATAGATAGATAGATAGATAGATAGATATGCATATATATTATTTTTATTTATTTT
>VVHJ01018675.1:3183-13992 GCA_015107715.1 Tylochromis polylepis
CGACAACTATAATACATCAACACTTTTAAATCTATCCCATCCAAACCCTGCCTGTATTTTTCAAAAAGAGTGGCAATTTTTCCCGCTCACACCGAGTTCTACATCTCGAATGTTAGAGGTTAGAGATGACATACGGTACCTCTGTTGCTTTTCCATGCAAACACCGCAGGCAGAGTGTGAGCCTCACTCCTGGAGCTCTGTCAGAGCCACACAACATGCAGCTCTATCATCCTTACTCTGGGCAGGGCCCTCCACTCCGCTGCCAGTCGTCATGCTGCGGCTGCGACTAGTCAGCTTCTTGAGCTCACTGGCAAAGGAAATGACTTTCTTTTTGTCCTCCCTCACCACCTGGAAGCAGAAGTGAATCCGTGTTAAAGAGATGCATTTACAACATAAGAAATGTGTCAGTAGGGTTTGAGCAGACTCATAAGGGCTGAGAAAACACCTATTTCATTTTTTTTTCTTAATGTACATGTTCCGCTTTACTTTTTTCTATTTCCTCAGACCAATTTTGTCTCAAGAAAGATGGAAAAACTTAAACAAACAGAGCATGCAGAGGCATTAGACCTTTATTTAGCAAGGCAGGACATTTAAACACATTATCTCCAGGCCGTCAGAGTGAGAAAAAAACAAAACAAACAAACCACGAGCGCAAAAAGATGACAAATAAATAAAATGCTAAAAGTATTAAAATGTACAGAACACAGAGTTATGTAAGCACATTAGAAACAAAGCAGATGAAAAACACTTCAAAGGCAATCACAAAAGCAAACACAAAACAACAGCACAGCATATGAAAGACTTTGGAAATAAGGGTCACAGGAACGGGTTAAATCATATAGGCAATTAGGCATGCTAAAATACAGTGGTGAGCAAGCAACGGCGTAATGAGCAGGAACTAGGCATGCAGCGATTATGAAACTCTGGGCCAACACACATACTGATGTTTTTAATACTCATTTGGCCTTCCGGCTCTTCATCACTATTTTTAAACCATTAATCAGCACAAAAACGGATGCAACTCAACAGATAAATATCAGTTGAGTCATATTGGGCATCCTATTGGCTGATACATCAACGCCGTTATCACCAGTATAGATGTTCACCCAATGTATCGTTGCATCCCCAGAAAGAACAGCATATTAGAAAGACAGTGGCTGAGAGTGATATTGCACATATAAAACTGTCTCCTTTGTGGACGTGCACAAGGAAAGCAAACAAATCAAAAATGTTCTAAGAAAGTATTGCTACAATACACAGAAATATTAAATAAAACAGAAAACAAAAACTAAAGAGTCTCTAGGACTAGAAATTGGTCGTCATGCTCAGAGCTACCTGCTCTTTGAGTTTAAGAATAAACTTTCCCGCGCCCCGCCAGCGGCCCTGAGCTTGGTAGACACACTCGTGATCCAGCAGCACTCGCTGAAGAGGCTTGGTGGATGAGGACTTCTTAGAGCCGACATCCTTGGTCACTTCCTCCATCAATACGTAGTCACATGGATTGGGGTTAGACAGGATACTGAAGGAATACTTAGCCTTTGACAGAGTCTGGCCAAAGAAAATGGAGAAATATCAATGAAAATATTAGGATGCACTTTGCTGTGACCGATGCTTGTTTATATAATGTGTCTGTTTTTTCCTGCAATACAGCCTTTAACTTACTGTGAGATAAAGAGGAGTTTTCCTGGACTCACCTGCTGTATGATATCCTGAGCCGTGCTGTAGCGTGGAGCTTTGATGACAGTGTGAGGCTGTTCAGGTGAAACTTCATGGACCTGGACAAAGAACATATCATCCTCCCCTCCTCCTCCACCACCTCCTCCCGCTCCTTCTCTGCCTCCCACGGTCACCTCCTCCTCTCCTTCCACCACCGTGGTTTTCTCATTCAAGTTCTGCAGCAATTAAAAGCAACAGTAACAGTAAAACAGTGCATGACACGACCACAAGGGGGCGACAGAGTCTGCAAAATAGCCTTCACAAAAGCTTTTGATAAACAACTCATTATTCTAATTGCATCTATCAAACATGTGTACCTCCTCTCTTGTTTTGAGGCAGAGTCTCCTCACATATCCCTCCTCAGTGCTCCAGCTGGAGACCACCCTGACCACCTCCTCCTCAGGTGCTAGAGCTCGATGCTGAGGGCAGCGCTTCACCTCACTGCGCTCCTTCAACAGGGGAACCTTCTCCTCACACAAAAAGTAGTCAGATGGGTTTCCCGCTGACCCCACGACCTGTGGAGCAGACAGGTAAAGTTTAAAAGTGAAAGTCCTGTGATTGCTGCCTTGATAAAATGTTCCACAGAGTCTACACTACTGACCATGTCCAGCAGCTGTTTGGCGGTGGTCTGCTCAGTAACACAGAAAACCGTGAAGGGTTCAGGACCGGGAGCACTGTGCACTGTCACCCTGTGCTGCTGGGACGCATGCTTCTCCTCAGAACTGAACAGCTGTGTAGGGAGTCAGAGAGATGCAAGGCAGCAGGTCATTATAAAAACACACTGAATGCCAGATGTTCCCTCTTACTTTCTCCACTTCCTCTGAATTTATTTGGATTGCAAAGCATTATTTAGTGCGGCTTTAAGAAGTTTCTTAAAATTACAGTGACACGAAGAAGCTTAATCTAATCTACAGGGTTTTCTTTTAAAAGCAGCAAATCTGAATAAATCTTACCAACGATGAGGCAGTAGCGCCCCCTGTTGGACCTTCCTCTGTTCTGTGGCTGTAGATAAATAAGCTGGACACTTCAAGCGACTCATTGTGCTGTGTTCTCAACTGTAGATGTCTGTAACCTACAACACAAACACATAAAAACAAAAAATTAAGCGGTCCTGAAAACCTTTTAGTGGCTTGAAATAGATTGATTACATCATATCTTTATTGGTGTGTAAAAGTCCCATCCAAAACTTGGAACTTTTATCAGATGTACATTATCTGGTATTTGTACCTGGTTTGAGGGCTTTAAGTGGGAGAGTTCTCTGAGCTGTGGTCTGGGAACTGTTGTTCTCCACCACAGCAAATCGCAGGAAACACATCTCTTCAAAATGCACAGTGAACTGAAAGTGCTCATTCCACATGGGGTTGAGGGTGTTGCGGTGGATAGGTTTGGTACGGAAGTGGCAGCTGTCAATGGGCATGCCCAGAACATCCAGCTCGATGCAGGGGCTGCCAGCACTGTTACTGGGACAAACGTTCTGCCCAGACACAATCTGAGTAGAAAAGAGCAGTGGCGGTGTCATATCATTAAAGACTATTAATACCTACATTAGACGGCCAAAGAATATAAGAATTTATTTTATGTTCTTTTAGCTCACAGTCCTTGAAGTCACCTATTTCCCCAATACACACACACGCACAAAAACTAAACATTTCAGTGTGTATGATATCATTTGAGATCAACTGTCTGCATACAGTGCTGGTGTTAAGACGTCAGTGTCCATGA
This sequence comes from Tylochromis polylepis, assembly GCA_015107715.1. NCBI lineage: Eukaryota > Metazoa > Chordata > Actinopteri > Cichliformes > Cichlidae > Tylochromis > Tylochromis polylepis. The sequence goes on from VVHJ01018675.1 coordinate 6,622, forward strand.
AGCCTCTATGCGCATAGCTGAATATATAATATATACATAATATGTGTATAACAGATATATATACAAATTACTTTGACTTTACTGCAATTAAAAGCAATAAAATTGAAATCTACCAATTATTAAGATTACGGCTTTTTTTTAAAGTTAGAACAAACCTGTATGAGAGACCCACAAACAGTATGTAAAAATATACCAGCAAAGTGTGCACATATTTAACCTTTTTTTTTTTTCTTTTTTTTTTACAAGAGTATAACTTCACTTTTGCACTTTTATTTTCCCATCCTACCCAATGCTCTCAGTGGCAAACCCTTAAGCATCTTAGCATATTTATATTAATGATATTATTATTATATTGAGCACTTTAACGCCCTGCCACGATGCAGGTATGTCGGTGAGTTTTAAGTTTTAAAGGCCTAGAGAGTTCAAAAACTGCACCATGTACAGTAGATGAAGATACAAATGAATGTAACAAATTCATACGGGTTTCCCATTGTTTTTAAATAAATATTCAAATGTTTATGGGATTTTTATGAATATTTAAAAATGCAAATTGAAAATTCAGCCATTTTCAGGTCCTCAGTTGAACTCACATGTAGCCTTGAGCCTTCAGTAGCTTCAGATGTGGGTCCACCTGAGTGTGCATGACACTCACTCGCTTGCTGTGTGCTCACCAGACAACTACCTGCTACCAAGACCTGTCTGCTAGGTCTTGTACTAGGCAGCTGACAAGACTGTTTAATGCTGGATATGACTACGTCAGGTGTTTGAGCTCTAACATGCAGCTGTGGCATGTAATGTCAAGCAAAGTTCAGGGCTGAAGGGTGCAGGGTGAAGTGGACATTCTGCCGCATACGTCTTCTTAACTCACTGTGAGGGAGTAGACAGCAGGGCTCATTTTCTCCACATCCCGCTCCATTGGACAGAACTGCTGATAAAGTGGACAGCTACGGTCCCATAACACTGCTGGCTTCAGTACGTAGCCACATCCGCCATTGGCCTCAAACAGCGCTGTATTCAACTGCATGGGCAGGTCTGAGGAGGATACAGAGCGTAAGGGGAAAATTCTCAGAAATCCTCCTTGTAGGTTTTTCTAAAACAGGTCATAAAGAGTGCTACGTAGTTTGGATAATGTCAGTTGCAGTTTTTTCTGCTGTTTGACAATTTAAAATCATTTTTGGCTGTTTGCTGATGTAGAAGACAGGAGATTGTCCTTTAAACAAAACGTCCACGTTTAAGTGAGTGCATGTACGTTTCTTCTTGCAATCAACTATCCTTCCGTAGAAAAGGAGAAAAAAAAGCTGAGAATCAACTGAAGACAGAGAGAAGATGAAGAAGAGAGTGGAAAAAACACAAAGCTCAAAAGAGGACCAGAGATAGAGGAAGGAGATGTGTTTAAAATTAAAATGCATGTATGTGGAAAGCAGAAACTCTGTAAAGATGAAAACAAGAAGATACAGGAAGAAAAAAAGAAAAGGCGTTGCCACAAAAACAAGATGAGCCTTTTAAAAAAAAAAAAATGTAACAAAATCGCCTCATCGTACAGGAAAGTCTCACCAGACCTAATATGAAATTATTTTCTTTTCACCCCTGTAAAAAATGGGCTGCAATAAAATGATAACATGAGCTGTCATTTCTCCTTTATCATCCTCTGGCTACTGCAGTGTGACACTAAATTCCTAAGAAGTGCTGTTTGTCAGAAGTGAATGTCCCTTCATACAGACATACGCTCACCATCAGTCTGATAATTGAGTGCCACCAGTTGGATGCCATGCTGCCAGAAAAGCAGAGGGTTAGGATTTGTAGAGTCGATCCTGGTGGCCGCCGGGTAGGTTCTGAGCAGCTGGCACTCTGTGTGCTGGATGAGCTTTTGAGAGTAGCGGCGGCACAGGCGCTTGGCGGCGTTCTCGTTGACGGAGGAGATGTGGTAACACTTTGGTGTGCGGATGATGGCGCTGAGTGAGGTGGAGGGGTTGAGGACAGGAGACGTTTGCTGCTCCTCCCAGCTGAGTCGCTCCGAACCACCTGCGGGCGGGACAGAGACACTTTTAAAGGCCATGAAAACTTCTCCATTAAGTGATGTGGGTCCTACATGATTTAAGTTAAGATAAAACAGTGTTAACTAAAAACTTGGCTTTTCTTGGCACTCACAGAATGGCAGTTTTACATCCTGTTTCATGTTTCCCATATGCACACAAAAACCTCTGCTAACGACGAGCTCCTCGGACCAGGCTCACCTTTCCCAGGGGTGCGGCTCTGGGTCGTGACCTCCCCTGTTGCGCTGCTGCGAGAAGGAGCTGTGCCAAATATGGACTTCCTGCTCTTTCCACGGTCCTTCCCCCTGCTAGAGCCAGCCGGAGACAAAGTAGAAAGGCCTGGGTTCCCACACAGAGGAAGCAGACAGAAGAGAAGAGTCATTAATGAAAGGCAGACAGACTAGAGACACCACAAGTATCCCAAGAGTCTCTTCTTAATCTTAATTTGCTTAAAAAAAAAACATATCAGAGCCATTTTCTTTCAGGATTCACTTGAAGGGAATTTCATATGAAAACTTACATCTACCACAAAAAGGTGTTTATGATCTGTATTTTGGGTATCGTGTTCTGTAAAGCAGCTCAAAAGCTGTTTGCCATTAAGGCCATTAAATTAATCATCTATCAATGGAGAGGAATAGCATGCAAATTATGTTTTCCTACTTATTATTTAGCAACAGTACTCTAGTCTCCCTTCTGAAACTACTTCAGATGAGAAATGCCCTTTTTATTTTATGAATGGTGAGTGTTTTTAAATTGATTCAGACACTTGTACATAAGTGGCACGTTCATCTAAAAATCACTTCCGACTACACAAAGCCGCAACCAGTCTGCTGCCTGTCTGAATTGGACCACTTGCCCTACTTCCTCTTTCTCATATCTCGGGTCCCTGGAAACGGTAAACAAACAGAATACCAGTGGAAACACAGGCAAGTTTATAAGGGCAGATGTCAGTTAAAGAAAAGAGGAGACAAACAGAAAAGGACGCTCGAGGGAAGAGGCGATAAGAGGTTGATGTTTAAGGGACGAAGAGAAATCTTTTGAGATAAATGGTAACATGCAATGAAGGCAGATTCCCATAAACGCGCGAGATAAGAGATGTTTCATAAGCACATTAAAAAAAAAGAAAAGAAAAAAGGAAAACTCAGTTCTGAACTGCTGAACTGAAAATTTTAATCTAACTCAAGCATTTCTCACTTTCTGCTCATAGCAAAGCAATGAAAGTGCGCGAGAGTTACAAGGGTGACATGACACGACGAAGACCCTGGGTTTGAATTTGAACTGCTCTAAGCCACCAGGACATCCGCAAAACATTTTCTTACTGTCCGGCATAAAACAACTGATGTTGTTGTGTTGTTCGGGGAATAACAGCAAAATTAAGTAACTGTATCTTTTCCATGGGAGGAAGATGATTCATCGTCTTAGTGGGTGTCCTGTGTGGGATAGGAATGGAGTGTAACACGGGGATATTGAATGTCTTGCAAAGAAGAGAAAAAAAAATAATCTGAAAACATGGGGAAAGGTTTGACCTCTTAAATATAACATGGGAGTGGATTAGGGTGGGACAAGATCCACAAAAAAAGAGAAATGAAATAGACAGCATTTAAAATTTAAAAGGATAGAGGTGAAAGAAGATTAGGGGTGAATGAATCAGGAGGATAAAAGGAGATGGCATATACAGCAACGATAAAGAAAAGTCTGTTCTAATAAAATTCGAGGGAACAGGGAGAACTGTTTGGGAAAGAGACGGAGCGATACCTACCAGGGAATTTCACAGCCTGGCAGTAGATGACAAGGTCAGACAGCTCCTGGGCTATCTGTCGACTCTCCTTCTTATTCTGGGGAAGGTAGAACTCCTCGCCGAGCTCCATGTCGAACACCTACGGGTGCAGACACACACGCGACATGGAGAGCACTGCTAACATTTCACTTGGATAAGCGTTAATGTACTGCTGAATCAGAGGCTGAACAAGACTTCCATTTCATACTCTAGCATCATCAAACACGTCTTTCTTTTTCAGTAATCTGACATAATCAATCTTCTAAGAATTTCTTTTAATGGAAGCACCACGAAGGACGACTCCATGTTCTTTCCTCGAGATTAGGTACATTTATATCTCTACCTTTCCTTTGCTCTGTGTATTGCTATCAGCTTTCTTCATCTTTTTGGGTATTTCATCAGCAGGTTGCTCTTCTTTCTCGGCTGAACTCTTGCCTTCTGGCTTGTCATCCAGGATATTATCTATACAGAAGAGCATAGGCAAAAAAAACAACAGGTTTTAAAGACAAAGTGACACCTGAGCTTCAAACCCAGCTGACTGTATGGCAACATGCACCCACCAAAATTAGCGAACCTTATACCTGTTAATCAAGAAAGCAAAATCTGTGCTAATGCTCTGATAATCAAGTATACTGAATACACCACCCCCAATTCATATTTTTCATTGGTCAAAGCAGGCAAGACTGGATCCAGTATATTTAAGGCAGTAACTGGCCTGTCAAAGATCCATAAATAACATTTGTGCAATGGAGTTGCTCCTGATATAGTGTACGTTAAATCACCAATAAGACATTGCGTGCAAGGGAAGAAGAATATTTAGCATCTGGGAATCTACTGCTTGTAAAAACAAAAGCGACTTAAGTGAGGACTTGTGTTTTTCTTGTTTTCTCAGAGAACCGAGCAGCCGCTAGTTTTACCTCTTTTAGGTCATTCTGGTCACTTACATTGAAAACTTAATGAAAGCATTTATATCATACTGACGACTGACTATCCACACTGACCCGCTTCACAGCTGGGAACAATTAAAGAATTTTTGGTTTTAAGCTGAAACCAGTCACTTCGTAAATCTCTGCTGAGTACTCGCACAGTTCAGGAGCACGCACCGACACGAAAGCGTGCAAAGGCCCCTTCCTACTAATATTTAAAGCGATGTCTCTCAACTGTAAACAGGAGTAACAGCAGGGGAGTTCTTCCCATTCCTCCCACTCATTAATCGCAGCCAAAACCACAACAAAAAACACAGCAGCTTGAAAATGCAGACGCTTTTTATCACAGACAACGTGTTCGATTCTTGACATCATCTTCTTTAGAAAAAGAACAAAAAAAACCAACAACAAAACGGTTTATCAGTAGGAGCTGACCCTGAATATTTAAGCTATAGACAGCAGTCAGAGAAGTGAGCTGGACCACATGGTGACTGGAGGGGAGCCACCACTCATCAGGAGAGGGTGGCAAGTTGGCAGCTTAGTTCAAAAGTGTTTGTATTAGCGGGGCCAGCGGATGTGCCAAACGTGTATGGTGAAATGAAGACATCAGGCTGGGGCGTGAATTGCTCGCTTGCCAATTTTAACATCCAGTGTCTGATATTACATAACAGCGGCACTAGGCATTAAGAAGCAAAGCTTAATCAATCTAAAGAGTTTAGATGAGAGAGATGTTTTGTTTTTTTTTTTGTTTTTTTTTATTGGTCCATGACCAGTAAGTTCCTGTGACAGAGACGAGCATAGTGCAGGAATTAGGAGAGAGCAGTGTTGGGACTGGGACTGGGGCAGGGTAGTTTCCCCTGGTCTGTTGTTTAGTGCAGGGGCAGCGCAGGGCCTGAGAAACCAGATGGCTTTGTTTTGTTTCCCTGATGAGCCTGCCCAGCCACTGGCGAGGTCACGGACAAATACAGTATGGAGGGATGGAGGAAGGGAGGTGATGCATTTGTGGGAGAAAGAAACATAATGCTGACTGTATATGTGTATGATCACATGTAAAAAATGTTTTTCCCTTTTTAACATGCCGTCCCGTCCTAGCACTGCATCTATACAACTGAGGAAAGGTTTTCTTGTTTGTTTGGTTTTTTCTTTTTGTTTTTTGGTTGTTTTTTGTGTTTTTTTTATACTGCAGTAAACAGTATCTAGTCATAGGCTACATATTGATATTGCTTCCAGGGAGACATGGCGTAAGTGTTGAGGCAAGCTGGCAGGTTGGGATGTTACTGCAATTACATAAGAGCGATAAAAACAAGTCTATATCATAACAAACAATCACTAATCATCCTTTGTTAGCAGTCTACAACTGATTAAAACAATCAGGTGGCACCCTCACAGTATTATGAATTAGAATAACTATAAAGCAGGACCTGAGCAGTACCCGAGTGAATAGTGAATATCTGTGCTACAGATGGCTGCCCTTATTTGTCAGTGGTGCCTGAGGCAGAATGTTTTTTCCTGATCGCTCAGGCTGACACTATTACCACATTATTCTTCCTCGTTTCTGTCAAACAAGTCTTTGATATCAAATGGACTAGATTGAATATTTGTTTTCCTGGGTTCCAGATATTATGTAATAGAAAAATGCTGAAATGCTTGTTACCATGGAAGATAGCTACACTACAGCACAGCATAATCTGAAGAAAGCTAGCAGCTACAACAGGAATGCAGGAAAATATAGGCATAAGTCCAAAGCAGCGATGCAGCACACTAGCACATTTTTCATACCAATACTTTCTAACTCTTGTGTCTAGTTATTCTGCAGCAATAGACTACAGTGCTGTGCAAACGTGTTGAGCCACCCGTCAATTCTTTATATTTTGCTAGGGGGAAAAGGTGATTTTTTTTTAAACAATAAATGGAAATACGGTATATGAGACAAAAATTAAGTTTGTACAATTCTAATAAACTTGAAAGTCAGTATTTGGTATGACCACCTTTAAGTAGTCTTCAGGAATAGTTCTCCAGGCTTCTTGAAGAACATTCAAAGCTCTTCTTTGGTTGTTTCTGCCTTTTGTTCTGTTCTCTGTCAAAATAATCCCACACTGCTTCAATAATGTTGAGGCGTGAACTCTGGGGAGGCCGATCCATGACTGATGGCGTTCCACTGTGTGTTTTTCTAGGTCTGCTTTCACTGCACTGGCAGTGTGTTTGGGATCATTGTCATGCTGAAAAATGAAGTCGCTGCCAATCAGACACTTTCCAGATGAAATTACATGGTGGATCAGAATCTGACAATATTTTTCTGTGTTCATAATTTCCTCCAGTTTTGGAAGATCTCCATCACCACTGGCTGAAATCCAACCCAGGACAGAGCTGTGTTTTACAACGGCTATAGTCACTCATTGTTGTACTTTCCTCTCCTCCAAATCTGCTGACAACAAGTTGAACCAAAAATTTCAAATATGGATTCATCACTCTAGTATATCTCACTTTGGAAAGCCCGAGAACCACTGCTCAAGATTACTTTAAGAAATTAAAAAAAAATCTGGGTCCTGGAAGCAATATATATATATATATATATATATATATATATATATATATATAAAAAAAATATACACGCAAAATCTTTTTTTTTTCTTCT
>VVHJ01018686.1:3243-14898 GCA_015107715.1 Tylochromis polylepis
CAACCCCCATAAAAAAAAAAAAAAAAAAAAACTCAAATCACACCAGTAATCCATATTTCTCATCACCACGAACACCCACATACACTCAACGCCACATGCACTGACTGTCCTGCTCGCTGCATCGTAGTACATAGTTGTTTTTTCAATCCAGTAAGTCTCAATATTGTGTGTTAGGCATCAGTTCTGCAATTATTTACAATGATTAGGATTTTTTTTTCCCCCCCTCGCAATCGAGCAGTCTTTACAAGCGTGCAGTCAAATATCAGAATGCCGACAACTTAAAAACGTGACGATCGTCAGGAGAGCGCTGCAGTCGGCATAAGTGCAACTAAATCCCGTTTCAGTCTAGGTTTCTTGTGCGATAAAGGCCAAACATCCCTACTGCGCTTCAGACCTACTGTTTACAAGCAGCAGCCAATCAGAAGCGAGTTGGTGTAAAGGTGGAGGAATTAAAAAGGCTTGTTTCAGACAGAGGATGAACGCAAAGCCCCAGTGCAAGAAAAACAATCATTATTTTGAACTGTGAATCATGCAAAGCTTCTCTAGTCGAGTCCAAGAGTAAGGACGAGCAGTGGAAAATTAGTAGAAGCTGTGTTTGACTTTGTGTGAGAGCAGCAGCATGTGCAGCCTGTTGATGTGTCATCTCATTTCCTGCTCACTCAAATTTCTTGAATTAATGAATCAGCTCCACTGAATGCGTCAATACGAGCTGCAAAACACCCTGAAGGTGTCAACGCGTCTCTGCATTAAACCCACTAAATCACACTAATGATGACAGCAACCTGTCAGCTGCACAGAGCCCGCCCGGGACATCGTATATGGATCCTGTTGTCCAAAAGTAACAGAACAAGGCGCTCTGATCTGCAGGAAGTTCGGCTGCAGCTGTTGCGAGGAAGGACACTGATGGTAAAGGGTCGCCTAGCCGTGCATCCTCCTGCCGTGTGTTGCTGTTATGTAACTCGTAAACTGATTTGTCTACGTATTATTATTGCGAAGATGGTTTTTCTTTCAGCAGTAAAATACACCTCTGAGGCTCCTCCGTTTCACTGTGCAGCCCTCGGTGTTATGTTTACATCTGTTGCTATGACTCACCTTCACCAGCAGCTCTCGGCTCAGGGAGTAGTTGTTGTCGTCAGAGAAGATCTCGGACAACTCGCGGAAGGTTCGGAAACTTTCCCTGTAGGCAGACAGAGAGGTCAGTGCACAATAATCACTCCGCAGAGCCTACAGGCGGGCACGAAACCTACCGTGACACTTCCTCCCAGGTCCTCTTCAGGCGGTGGATGGCGTTGCACTGCAGGGCGGAGAGGATGGCTCGCAACGAGGAGAAGTTCTTTAGTATCCGACACTCCTGAAAACAGCAATCATCCAGTCAGAAACAAACTAAAATGGCCGTCAGTTCCAAGTGCACATGAGCTCAGCAAACCAGAAGTCTCACCCGAGCAACATCTATCCACCTCTCCAGCAGACGGGCTCTCTGGTTGGGCTTCAGTGCCGGGTTGCTCAGGCAGGTGGTGATGACACAGTTGGTGACAGAGTTGAATTGGGCCACGGTGGCTCTGATGGTGGGAGCCAGGTGCTCCTTACCTTTCTTATCCCGCTGAGACCAAATCCCCCCCAGGCAGTGGTAGGGAACCACCTTCTTGAACAGATCCTGGATGGACAGAGAGAAAGAGGGAGGTTAAAGTCGATGTTTTGACAGTTTTGGAATGAAAAAGTCTGCTTTGTTAAAAGATTCTTATTTCTAATTTAATGAGAGAAAGTGCAGATATGATCTTAAGAATCAGAACCATGTGCTGATAAGGGAAGGGAAAGATTCTCACCGCGTCCATGAGCGTGAACTGCTCTGCCACCATGATGGGGTCAAACGACAGGAAACTAAAAGCAGGAAGCTCATCCTCAAAGCCGCTCTCTTCCTGCGTAGCAAAAGGGCAGCCGATGTGTTCCCCTAAAGAGATTAAAAAATATATATACTTTTCACACAGCTGACTCCACCTGAGCTCAACCTGAACGCAGCTCCTGCACTTTTTCTGAGCCAACACTTTCTTTGTTCGTTACAGCAACAAATATTTCAGCGTTTGAACTGAAACGGAAAATCTCGAGCCACCTGAAATGTGCAAAGCCTTCAACTGGTTTAACACTTGAGTTTTTACTGTGGGACCACCATTCTGGTATGTTAAAGGAGTCCCTGCCTGCTCTGGTGTCCCTCTCTTGTCCTGCCTTCATACCATCAGGATCAGGCTCACACTGCTGTCTTCGGAGGAAGTGGGCCAGCAGGTTGCGGGCACGGCGCTCCAGGTCCGAGCCGAGGAAGTGGAGGTGAAGGTAAGCAAGGAGCTGATGCAGACACTCGTAGTTTGGAGGGCTCCAGAAGTCCTCCGAGTACTGGTCCAGCCACGCGCCCAGGATGGACGAAACAGTGCTGAAACACACCGGAAATAAAATATAAGATCCCGTGACATGAAGTGTAAAACAGAAAAACACGATCACTTAACTGAGCCTCATAATCAATTTGGCTCTGAAGTCGCCTCCTTAGGAAAACCCACAAAGCAACAATACTGAGGTGGAAAAATTTAATTTACAGAAAGACATTCTCACATTTTCAATCAGAAACACACTTAAGCACGACGCTAGAGCTAAAAAGTTCGGTAATCTATTAAAAAACACTGAGAACAACCGAGGGAATTACGTGCTCTGCACACATGTACGTTAACGTTGTTTCTAAACCTCTAATTACTATTTGTGTTTAGCATACCTACATTGTGCTCTTTATCTATGACAGATATTCCAATTACCATCATTAATTATGGTTGTCCAACATTTTGTGCAAAAAAAACCATACAAACAAATCTACGTTTTAGACAATTCTCGCCTGTTATTTCTTACAAAATCAGTCTTCTTTGTTTCAATAATAGTAGAAAAAACAAATTTTCAATTTTAAGGTACGTTTGAGCGAATTAGTTTAGCTATTAGTGTTTAGTTGAACTGGTGACTCTCATGGTCCGGCTGTTTTTCCATCCTTTGTTATTTCCATTCTTCTGATTCAAACTAAATCTAAACAAATATGGTTTCTGTTACACAAGAGTAAAAAAAAAAAAAGCATTGTTTTTTTCTGAATTAATGAGCCATCTTGAAATCCTTACAGAGCCTCTACTGCCTAAAGCTCGACGTCATTAACATGAATGACCCTCCACTTAGTTTAATACAGCTTTATTTTGGCTTAGATTTGAAACGATGGGACCTCCAGGCGTCTTTGAGCAATATAGCCTTCATTCAGGATACAAGGATGACGCAAATAATGCATAATGCATCATCATAAAATGCATTCAGGGTGACTACATGGCTACAAGATGGAGGAGGTGGTTATTACTCATGAAATCATGCTCCACAACGTTTCCATAGATGTTTGATATTTAAAATATTTGATGAAAAGTTGGAGAAGAAGACAACTTAATAGCAAGAGAAAAAAAACAACAAAAAAAACACGGAAAGGTGAATATAAATGACTCCATCTGGTCTCATGAAGTTTAAATCAACAACTGCCTGAAGTGAATGAGAGCATTTCTCTGAAAACAATGACGTGACTTTACGGATTTAACTGAAGCTCTTTTGCAAGAGAATAAGAAAACTAATAAATCCTGTTTATTTTTCTGCAATCTATCACATTTTTAGGGCTGCCTGAGCCCAAACAGCCCCCCTCAGTCTGACAGGCATCAAGCCACGGGGAAGAAGAGGATCCCTTTACGCCGGGGAGGAGTGGGGGGGCTGATGCTCGGTGCTGTGAATGTACTCTGTGATTAATGTTGGAAGCTCGACACTGAAGGTCGCAGCACGCTTACTTTCTCAGCTCTGTGCAGTCGTCCTGGGAGACTCTGTGTGCTGTGGCTGCAGGCACATTTTGGAGCTTGGCATACCTAAAAACAGAAGAAGAAAAAAAAACAAACCCAAAAAGAAAAAAAACACCACAGTTTCATTTTACGAACCAAGCTAATGAACAAAACAACCAAAAAAAGCAAGAAGCTTCAGTTCGATTTCAGTTTTCCTGCTTTTACTCATCGTGTAAGAAAAGATACTTCGTGTAAAGGTTTAATGCCTCTTTCTGTCTCGTTTTGTCGTTGTCCCTAATAAGGTGAGCATTTTAAAAGCACAGGGGCATCAGTAACAGTATTCTGTAATTGTTCTTGATTGAATTTTACTTTTATTGTAATTATAGGCTATTTAATTGCTTTAATATTTCATTTTTTATTATTGTATCATAATTTTTTTTTTTTTTACATTTTCCTGTGTAGTAAAACAAGAGTAGTAAAAGTACAAGAGTAGTACAACTGCTCTTGTAGTTGTAGACCTCTGACCACTGCGTAGGGTCCATCCACTAAGTGCACGATGACCGTTAAAATACCTTTAAAAAAATAAAACTTTACGGCACAAATGAACACAATTACTACAAATCTGCTGTGTATGTGTGGTTTAGCCCTTCGTGACAACTGCTGAGTGGATATTTGTTGTATGTTGGCGTTGTATGGGCTTTTCAGGGGTGTGGCCCTTTTGACTGACAGGTTTTCAGGCGCAGGCAGGCCTTATCTCTGTTAATTCGACTCACTTAACTGAAATTTTTAAACTGTGTGTGCTGTCAGTGCCTTCTGGATAATTTTGCATTGACCAACTGAATTAGCTGTGATATCACTCAGGGTGCCAGCTTCAGCTTTTGTGAGTGAAATTCTAGTAATTTATAAGTCTGTTAATTAATGTTACATCTCTGTATACAGTCTGTAGGCATGATGGGGGGTTTTTTGGGGGCCTTTTTCAGCTTTTCATTGACAGACACAGTGAAGAAAGGACAGGAAAGCGGAGAGAGAGAGAGAGAGGGGGGAAGACATGCGGTAAAGGGCCGCGGGTCGGACTCGAACCCGGGCCGGCCGCTCTCAACCGTATGGCATGTGGTCGCCCACGCACAGAGCTAAACCGGCGCCATGATGGGATTAATTTACAGCGTAATAATCTTGGTACTTTGGGTCCTTTATAATCTCCTGTAATTTTGGGGATTTCTTTTTTAGTAAATTTGCTATTGTGATATACTGAAATTTTTCTCTGTTTGTTTTATAATAATGGCTCGGAGAATAATTACGTGTCACAAAACAAAAATATTCAAGAAAATGTCTCAGATTTGTACTTAAACACAACTTCTAACTCACTGTATTCAGTTTCATTTCCGATGAAGAAGTTAAATCAGAAAAGTCTGGAAAAAATACAAGTCTGGGTTTTCCACCAGGTGTGTCGTCTGGTGTCACCGTACCTGTTGAGCAGGAGATCCAGCACCTGCTTGGTGGTGGCGAAGGATCGGTAGGTGCAGAGGAAGATGGTGACGTAGGTGGAGTCTTTGCCCTTGAACGCCGACACCATGTACTCCACCAGCCTCTCCAGAGTGCCGGCCTTGATGGTCCGCACCTTGCAGGTCTCGTAGAGGCTCAGGGCGGAGTCCGTGTCCACGCCCAGCCATCGTTGCCCCTTGCTGGCCGACTGGTGAAGCTGCACCTTCCTCAGCGTGATGGTGAAGATGGCGTCCTCCTCGGCCTCCTCGCCGATCTCCTGCGTCGAGCTCTGAGAAGCAGACAAGGAAAACAAAACATTTTACTCCGACTGACTTTGGTTGGGTGAAATTTTTGTCCCAGGATTCATGGCGGTTCCTTCATGCTGGAACAAGCGCTACAAATAAGTGTTTAAGGGACCAGATTAGAGGGAGCTGAAGGCTGAGAAGAGCAGCCATCTTTACCGTGCAGAACGTGGAGTTAAAAATGTCCGGCATCTAATTCTGGGACTAAACCCTTTAATTATGACCATCTGTGTGACCTGGCCCTCTCCTTTCTGGTCGCTCGCCCTCTCTCTGAGTCATACTTCGTGAATCATGTGCGTGCACAAACAAACAATAGCTTGTTACCAAACAGAGCTTGCTGGATAACTGGGTCGACAATACAGGCTGCAGCCTGCATTTACCCAAACGGGGGAATTAACACAAGCTGCTTGTTGCCTGAATGAGAGCTCTGTGGGCCGCTGCAGGTCTCCACCACAGCAGTTTGTTGTTGTTTTCTCCTCAACATGAAACACAAAGATGAAACAAACCATGAACTGTGATGCTGACAGGGATCATCATAAAAGGAACCATACGAATTCCACTTCCCCTGATGCCTCATCAGCACCGCTCACGGTTACGTGACAGAAACAAAAGTGTTACGACACCCTTTAAAAATAAGCTGAGTAACTTCTGGCGGCTTCTGAGTAAAATGAGATCTTTACTAATCATTTCCTTGAAAACACCAAACTCTAATTTAGCTGCCAACATGCACTGGGATAGTTCACCTCTTCAGCTGGCCTGTAGTGCTGTTTCTCCATCTAGCTCGCCCAGTTTTAGAGATATCAGCAGTGAGGATGTCTGCCTCTTGAATTTAATGGACGTAAATGGACCTTTGGAGGGTGACTTAAGCATGTAAGCAAAGATCAGCTCCCAAGCAATAAAGACGAGAACAGAATCGGATGAGTTCAATTTCAAAATAAGAGCAAGGAGGACTGTTTCCCGGAAACCTGATCACAGTTAGATCATTTTTTAAAATGCTAAATCGAACAACCAAATATACCTGGACTGTCTGCGGGTGGGGAAACACCACTGTAAAATAAACAGCTGTTTGAGAGCCGCGGAGGATGAACATATTAAAACCGAACAAGAAGAGCTACTGCGGTGTGAATCACCATGGAGGAATGGCATGCAGTGCCACAGCCATCTGTCACGGCCACTTATCGTGGCTCCTCAGCGAATTAGTCATTCAAGTCCATTTCCAGCATCTAAGCTTTGGGCTGAGAGACGCTCAGCACGGTTTGGAGCTGTAATTAAATGTCAACAAATAGCCAACGTTCACTGAGTAATAATGCAAAGACTAAATTATTTTTCACTACTTCACTTGTACGGTGCGAATCAGTAACAGTCAATGGCCAATAAATAATGAACATAACCGTAAGCTGCATGCAGCCCGGTCATTTTTTAAACCGTGTTGTGTCTCAGAACCAGCCTACTAATGAACACATTACGGACAGAAGGCGATGCCATTTCACACACTTGATAACCAACAATGTTTTCATAAACACAGGAAAAAGACTCAAATCAAACCGGCTCTAACTGGGATATCTAACCTCTGCCCAGTAAACAAGAGTCCTGTACACAGAAAGTGAACTTCAGTAACCCTGAAGAGCCCCTGACAGCTGAGGGAGGGTGTACGTGACAGATAAAGAGAGGAGCTAAACCCCTGGACTGCTGTGAATCCTGCTGGATATAATGGCCGAGGCACAGCTGCAGCTGAGAGGCTCGACAGCAGGGGCGGCTCTTATCAGCCAAACCGCAGAGGCCGCGCCGCTATCACCTCGGGCCCCGAAAAATGCAGCGCTCAAGGGCAGCGCCTCGCTCTGTCCGCCGAATCGATTCCCAGAATAATGCTCCTATTCATGTTCCCGCAAGCGTTGCCATGTAAACCAAACAGTCCGTGCTAGTAGAAAAATAAGTGAAAGACTGATGCTCTAAAAAGGGGAGTTCAATGCCATCTCGAAATGGCTTCAACAGAGGAAAACTACAGAGTCTGAAACCTGAACGTCTATTTGAACACGACTAGAAGCTGAATCTCGACTCAAAATGTCGGTAAAAATGAAATCTCAAAGTTCATTTGAAGAGTTCTCCAGCGAAAACGGGCAGAAATGCTCGTCTCTGTGACTCCGTGTCAGTGGTATTGAAAAGTTGCGGGGCCGAGGCACACCAAAGAGTAAGAAGTCAAACGGCATCACCCCGGTCCCGGCTTCTCTACACCGTCTCCTTGCACATCTATGGAATTGATTTTGAGATTTTGCTTATCTCTTTTACAGCTCGTCTGGGTCTGGCTCCAGGCTGCACAGCAGATACGTTGAACATCGTGTGAACCACATGATCGAGGCGACTCTGCTTTTGCCACAAGAGATTTTGTCTTCAGTCTGAAAACTGGAGAGCTTTCCTGCTGACCATCAAAGGAGAGCCAGGAAGCAGGTGATGGCGTTTTCACTCTCACCTCTAACAGAGATTTCTTAAACTGAAAACGGTTTTACAGTTTGAACATTTGGACTCCATCACTCCTCTTGTAAATAAAATGAAGAAAAGGTTTCTTATAAATCAGTTTTAGTTGCAGTTTGACTTAATCAGCATCGTTTACTGATATAACAGCTGATGAACAAACAGACTGATAAGACATTCAGTCATTGGGGTGTTTCCTCATAAAATCTCATAAATCCAGGAGCAGCCCTTTTTTGTTTCACTTACATTTATCTTTTCCTCACATTCCTTCAGCCTGACTCGGTGTTTCGTCAATAACATCAGCACCACACCACGTTTTAAAATCCCTGCTATCAACAATTAATGACACGCCAGACAAAGCAGGGTCACAGTGAGATGTTAATTATAAAAATCGCACTGAAACAGAAGCACTGATTACTTTTATTTATAGAAGCCAATTTACCCACTGTGGTTAAAAACAAGACTAAACAAACTGCTTCACAGTCATTAAAGCAGAGGAAGGAGGGTTTTTTGGGGGGGTTATTTTTAATTTACCGGCAGCCCTCCTGAAGAGAACGATCCAAATTTAGTCTCTCAGCGTTTCCACTGAAAACTACAAGATGTTCAAAGTGAATTATACAAATTATTTCTTTCATCCTGACGTGTCAGACGTTCAAGTGAAAGTAGTAAATTCTGGGAAATAACTTGATACTTATTAATATGGCACGTGGAATTTATAGTTTAAACAGAACCCATCCTGCTTATTTCTCTGACTCGTCATTCAAAATAATCCTTTATTATCTCATGCGGGACCGTGGCAAAGCCACTCAGTTCATCTTCTGTCTGAAATAAGCCATTTTAGCTCCTGTCTTTTAAAGCTCACCCTCCCTTCATCATGGCTTTCTTCTAAACCAGGGATGTCAAACTCATTTTTCCCCATTGTGGGCCACGTTCAGCCCGCTTTAATCACAAGTTAATGCACAGAAAATGTACCATATATTTCTCTCTCTCACTGTAAAAAACAAAAAAACAACAAAATAAAGCACCTGTAAAACTTATGAAAATACAGTTGAAAGTCCAAAATGTATGCCTTCATTCACATTTTCCAAAGCATGAACATACCCTAACCCTCAGTATTTGAAATTTTGGTCATGTCAGTATCTAATAACAATATATATATACACACACACACACCAGAAAACATAAGACAAGCACAACTGTTCTACTTTAAAAGGAACCAGCATGGCTCATTTGGTTCCCTAAGCTGATTAAAACATATTCAAAGTGAAGTCTACAAGTAACTGACAGCGATGATGATGATGATGATGCTGCTATCATTTTAAGAAAGAACCGATATAACTGTACATATAATCTGGAGCATCTGAGCTGAATAATATTGCTCAAACAGTGCTCCGAATCGGTTACACTGACGTTGATATAAATGTAGAAAATGAGAAGACTACAGAAGGGTCCACAGGAAATGTCTGGCATCTAGAAACGGCCTCCTCCGCCCTCTTTAGCAAATCTGCATTCACCTACACCGTCCTGGCTGTGAATGACCATGAATGCATATGTGGGCTGGAGGAATGTGAGGCGAGTAAAAGCGTCAGGACAGAGTCATGAGGCAGGGAGAATAAGTTTCCAGAAGGAAGGAAAAGGAAAACTAAGCCACATAATCCTTGTTTTAACGCTCACACAGACTGGTTTATCTTAAACACAGTGATTTTCTTTTTTACTTGGCTTTCTTCGGCCTGACTGTTGCCCGGTGTTCCAGTACAGGAGTACAGCTCAGCCCTCACATTAAATGGTAATCTTACCACTCTAATGTACCAAAGCAAAATCCTAATAGATTTACAGAGGGCTGAAACAAAAGAGGTTTGTCCAGCTGCTAAGTGTCTTTTTTTTTTTTTAAGGATTCCTGCAGGCCAAGAGCACCCAAGAAAGCACTTTGGTCAGACATTTTTAACAGTTTTTAGCTGCTGGGTAGTTTTTAAACTTGTACTTTTAAATAAGGAGGTCAAACCAGCATTCGTGATGGATGTTTTCAACCATTTTGAGTCCCTATTTTCCTGCTTCCAAAAAACTCTGGCGCTTGTTTTTGTTTCCGTGACAGCTTTTGAGGACATCTTCTACCCTGATCCTAAACATAAACTTAGATTAAAAACTTATTACCACTGAATAAAGGCTCTCTCACGGCTATTACCAAGAAGGCTGCGGAGTTTCAAGATTTTCTTCTAGAAAAACTTTATTTAATCTGTAAGTATAGATTTACTACTAAACAAATGTTTATTCAGACTTTAGACCAATGGAGACTATGCATCAGGCTCAGGCACAAACACCATGAGTGTCTTTAGGGGTTACTCCTGCATAACTCCATCCAAAGACATTTTGGGCTTCCTCCAAAAGGAAAATCACTGGGATTTTAATTAAAAAAGAAATTATGACCAAATGCGAAATACATTTTCATTCATAGTCAAATCAGGAAAGTTCATGTATTTTGTATTAAAAAGGCAGCACAGACTCTTGCACTGCCTTAACTACATGTGGACCAGTTATGTTTACATGTACGGTCATCTATCAAAGGGCAAACGAAAAACAAGGAGGCGACAATTGGTGCTGAATCCTGTCTTCAGCAGGACGAGGTGGCTAGCCCCTTCCTGCAACTGCCATGGCAGGTAGGTAAAGTGTGACTGATCATGGAGGATCGTGCAGTCTTTCATGATTTAATGAGTCGCCTAACCAGACATAATGACCAAGGTAAAACACACACACACACACACACACACACACACACACACAAAATGTATGCACTCAGCTGTGTGTGTTGATGTTAATTAGGGACATGCATAAATACTGAAACAGACATTTAAAAGCTGCTACCTTTGCTAATCTCACACTGTTTATGTTCGCAACATTATACACAGCGCAAACATTTCAGCAACATTTAAAACATGATTTAATTAAAGGTTTCATATAGCTCTGAAAACACACAAGAAATGTTTATTTGTCTAATCAACTCCGTGGATTTCAAGTGTGCTCAGTATTAAACGTTTTCTGAGGGCTCTCTGTTTTTAGACTCCTCAACTAGTTTAATTTCTCAGCAAACTGGTCACGAGGAACATCCCTAAAGCTAATTAGTTTATAAAACAAGCAGAACACGGTAACTGAGAAAGGCAAACCAGGTGGTAACAAGCTTTGGATCATAATTTTCCCGCTTCCCAAAAGGTTTTTATGTCTCCTGATCATAAACATAACCTTTGTTTCGTAAACAGGAACGATTCTCTTTTCAAATTAAAAGTTAGAAGAGTCGAGAGCATCAGCATCAACTCCAAGCCTCTTCACAACAGCTGGCTGACCTTTTCATTAGTTTGAAAAGACAATCACATCCCAACGTTAAAAAAGAAGGAAAAAAAAAAGTTTATCCCAAATTACAAACCTCATTCTTTCTATCTGATAGCTGTGTTTATAAAGCTATACACTAACTGGCACAGGAACAGGCTTAAATAAAAATAAGGGCTGAAGTAAACCTTCAGGCTGAGCCAATCCCCCCCCCCAAGGCCAAAGAGCCCTCTGGGAGTGTGTTCGGAGGAGTGAAG
>VVHJ01018687.1:3235-16734 GCA_015107715.1 Tylochromis polylepis
CAACTAGGAAAAAGCAGACCAAATACTGTGGATTAGCTAGAATCCTATATTACACAAGAATGTGACAAAATTCCTCTTCCTGAAGTCCACCAACTGGTCTCATCAGTTCCCATGCATTTTTGGACTGTTGTTAAAAGGAGTGGTAAACTGGTAAATGAGGGTTTGTGTCTCCTCCTTGGATTCAACCAGACATTTTTCACTTGTTAGGCAAATATGTAAATAACCTCACTATGAAGTCATATATTTTACTTTGTTTGTTTGTTTGTTTGTTTTCTTAAACATTTGATTAGCTTCCAATGGTCTATTTTTTAAATAAAATATATGGGTTCGGTTCAGTTTAGACTGCATGTCATTTACCTTTATATTAGATTAGCAAAACTGTGACACCAAGAGTGCAGTGGGTTACTGAGTTGACGATCCACACCATATCAGTAAAAACAAGTATGGAGTAATTCTTTGGTCAACATAAAAATAAAGAACTACAAAATATACTTTAAGTGTATTAGATAAAATGATGACACTCCTGTGCGTTAAGTTGTTTTAATGTAATCCCAAGTACTATGCTAGGATTTGTCAGTTCAAATGAGAATATTTGAGCTTAATTTATATGCCGATTGACTTGTAAGTTCAGCAACATAAGTCCTGCGTCCTCTTTAAATGTGTTGAGTTCTGTATGGGTTTACACTGTACTGAAGTATTAAAGTAAGCCAGTAGGAAGACAGCATTAATTCAAAATCATTAATTCAAAGTCATTAGCATTTGATTTTGCGGCCTTTCAAAAATGTGCTTTACATTACTGTTTTAGTGCAGGATAAAAATCAGCATGCTGCAGCTTAACAGTTATTATTCATACACAAAAGTTAATTTTGCTTGTATGCTGGCCCTGAAGTGTGAAACACAAAGACAAATCAGAAAACACGACATTTCAGAAAAAGAAAACAAAATCACAACAACAAAACAAACACAACAACATTTTGTGGTTGTGTTTTATGATGCAGTGTTTTTCCTTTGTCTTTTGCACTTTGTCAAGATCAATTATTGCTTTTCAAAATACATAAATATCACAATAACATTATGTATGTCAGTGAGTTACTTCATACTGTACTAACAACAGTACAGTAACTACTGTAAACTAGTGGCAGTATGCAGGTGTAACAGCATTAGCCTCTTTTTCTTTCCTACATTGTTGTGCACTAAGGATGTGCAATGGAACATGCTGTAAAGCATCACAAAAGTGCCTATAATGGACAAATGGTTAATGTGCTCCACCATTCAAAAACATGCGAGAGAAAGGGGCTCATGCTTCATGTCAACTCATTGGAAACTGTTAGTCAGTGTCAGTTAGTGAGACGGCTGGGCTGTGAATGAGAGCCAGGCAGGGTTATCACCATGCACAAGACACACAGGAATGGAGATGGGAGAGGCAGATGAACTACGACTGATGTTTCATGACAGACACAGTAAGTACATACCCAGAAAGAGCCTCTTAGGGATTCTGACCTCCTCGTCCTTAATGTCTGTGGCTACAGACAAAAAAAACAACAAATATATAGACAAAAAAGAAAAAAAATAGAGCTTGGTTTTCTTCAGCAAAACTGGAGTTGATCTTTGTTGTGTCAAATGACAGAACTCACTGATTCTGTGATTTGGTACAGCAGTGATTACAGACCATTTGGTGCTCTGGAAGGTTAGGAGTGGCATATCTTGCTCAGATGCCCTTAACCTGGATTTGAAAGTAATGGTTGTCAAGTGGAAAGTTTAACCTTTAAAGCTAATAAACAGCAATCAATAAAATTTTGAGTTCAGTAATATAACTTAATTCCTTTCATCAAGGTGATTTTATCCACCTTTGAATCCACACATCTGGTGACATCTGCAAAGTCCAAAGTTCTATGTTTCCAATTTCCTTACATTCCTTTTACTTCATTTGTTTTATCATTTATTGCACTAAGCTTGTTCATCTTCACAGCTTCTGCTGCACTGCTGGCACAGTTTTTTGTTCCACTTATACTTAATGCATAAGAAGACACAAAATAGCCTTCGTCATGTTATTCAAACTTTAAACATAGCTGTTACTACCAAAGGATACATAAAAGCTTCAGTTTTTACAATGTATATGTCACACACTGATCTATTAGCCAAACCTTGGTATGAGCCGATATCTGGCTTGCTGAGGACGATGTTTATCTGTAGTGTCACATGTACTTGACACAGGCTTAATATTTCAAGATGGTGTGATGAAGAGCTGTAATGCTTTCAAACTTTTCAGTTATATTTTCAATAGCAAAGATTTCTTTAACTACCCTGCACAAAAGAAAAAAACAAACAAACACACACATACACACACATTTATAAGAACATATGGTGTTGGGAAAATTGTTATTTTAAACATTGCTTTCCCGCCTGAACCAGCTCCCAGTTTGGATTCAGGTGACAGACACTCTTTACTTTTAAGATTAAGCTAAAAATTAAAACTTTCCTTTTTTGATAAAGCATATAGTTGGGGCTGGATCAGGTGACCCTGAACCACCACTTAGTTGTGCTGCAGTAGGCCTAGGCTGCTGGGAGCTTCCCAGTGTTTCTTCTTCACTCACTTCCACTTTCTGTGTTTATCTACCACTCTGCATTTAATCATTATTATTAATTACTTCCACAGTGGAAAATAGCCCACCTACCCCAACTGGTCGCAGCAAATGGCTGCCCCGCACTGACCCCGATTCTGCCAGAGGGTTCTTCCTGTCATAAAGGAGTTTTTCCATCCCACTGTCGCCAAGTGCTTGCTCATAGGGGATCGTCTGACCATACTGTACCCCAACTATACTGTATTGGTCCATCCAAATATGATCACATTTGACTCCAAAAAACAAACCTGGTATCAGCCAAAAGGCTAATGATGTGGCTGATGCCGTGTCAAAAATCAGTGGGTGACTTCTCAGTGGCTTTGTCCATATTCTCTATAAAGCTTTTATATAGTGCATTCAAAACGTATTAAAAAAAAAAAAAGAGTTTAGAGTACAATCGATGGCCACGAACCAAGCACTGTATCCCAGACCAAAGATGAAAGAGAGCAGCACAACATAATCTACCACAAAGTATTTGTATGTTTTCATTTAAATGAATATGCTTGGCATGATGTGTATTCATTGTAATATTATACACTATTTATTGATCAAGCTAACGTTGACTGGTGATGTTTTAATTGCATGACAACAATTATGAAGTTCACAATGCTGAGAAAATGAACCCTGTAGTCTCCACTGTATTTGTTCTTCCATTTTGCAGATAAGCTTACTATACAGTCCTCCAGGTTACAGGAAGCAGTGAATGATTGTGGATGAAATACACACATTTTTACAAAAACTGAAAAATAAAGCATTTAGCCCTGACTTCAGTATTTATGCCAAGCCTAACAATCTCCCCATCTAACTCAGCAGTTAAAAACAGTCCGTTTTTTTTAAACTTTGTTTTTCACATCTTAGGTTCAGAATTTCTGAACAGAAACAAACAGAAACAAAAAGATTTTAACTATTTTAAACAACACAGTTCTTCACAAAGTTTTTTTTTTTTATTTTTTACTTCACTGGAAATTTGGAATTTCTCTGACAGTTGCTGCTTGGTGTAGATAATTAAACATGAAGCTACACTGCCCTACTGAGGCAAAATGCACCAACTACACATTTGGCCAAAATACAAAAAACCCCCAAAAAACAGAGAAGCGACAGTGGGCGAAGGATCATATGACAGTCTAAATGACAATCCTCTCCCAGATGTAGTTGAAGCCACCAATTATATGGTATTTTAAAGAGATTTCTGAACACTGTAGAGAAACATATGAAATATATGTCCTTGACTTATAAGGATTACTTACTTGACATACTTACTTAGCCATAGTATGAAACCAACAGAGAATATGAGATCATAGGTTATCTGACATTCAAAGAAGAGCAGCGTGGTTAAAACCTAGCTGCTTTAGGATTGCCTTAGGGCTAGCTTGAGCTTGCTATGTTAGTTAAATTCTAATGGACATAAAAGTGACCGTATTGTTTTTCAGCATGCTTGAATGATTGAAGTTGTATTAGTTAGACTGGCTGATTAACTTAAATAGACTACGAAGTAATGTGGTTGGATCTTTAACCATCTTTGTGCCTTTCATAAAAAGAAACATGCTCTCCTGGCACTAAACAGTCCCTCCGTCTCTGTGCACTGGTCACTGAGTGAGTGAGCAGTGACTGACAGAGACCCGCTGTGGAACATACAGGAGACTTCCTGTTGTTTCAAATTTCCTCTGTGTGATCATTTTAGATGTCAAGATAGCCAGAATCACAGCACAGCTATTGTATTTCTCGTGTGACTTGCAATCAGACACGAGTCTGAAGCTTCAGTTATAGCAACAAAGCCCAAAAATGTAATTACATTTAGTAAAATTAACACTCTATACTAAAGGCTGATGGATAAAACTCTTGTTTTATTGCACTGCACTTCCTGACATATGCCCCAGTTATGTTGCCAGGCTGATATTAGCTTTTGCCAATTATCCGCATTTATAACAACTGAGAAATGAACAACAACAACAAAAAAAGCTGACAGGAGAAACACCGTATTTATGTTGCACAGTTTGTCCACCAGAGGGCACGCTGCAACTCTCCTGTTAGCAACAGCATTCAAAGCAGTCATGCTGAGTGTAAAATAACTACACATAAATCTTAAGTGTTGATGAGTAATTTACAACTTTTTGTAACAACAAACATTTTTAAACTGTACTGTTGTGCTGTTTTAGTAATGACTCATAAAGATATTTATAAATAAGTACACAAACAGATTTCCCTAAAATTTGTATTATGTATACTGGCCGAAATATAAGATTTTAGAATCACCAACAAGGCTCTGATCATAAAACAATGGCTCTGTTTTTTTCCTTTTACACTGGATTATATTTAATCCTGCCCACACTAGTTTAACTGATACTTTCCCGTTATCTTACACTGAGCCGCTTCATATTAGCAGTCAGGTTTAGTCAAGTTTCCTTCAAGTAAGCAGGAACTTGCAGCACGCCCAGCACGGCATACAACATGTGTTACAGGCTTCAAAGACATAACCTATCAGACAACAAAGGGCAGCTCTTTGTGTTTGTGTACAAAGGGATAATTGTCAGAAAACAGAATCGCTCTGAATCTGAATAACTTTATGAGACTGTTAGTGCAGGCAGCAGAGATACGGCTCTGTTACCGTTAACCAACCCATCGTCTTTATTGCTTCTTAAGGCGACAGGCTTCAGGCAGAAACTTGTTTTGCTCATTTACGGGTCCATTTTACCTACATAATATGTCTTCTTTTTTTTAAGACTAAAGAGAAATGTCTAAAACACATATTTAGATCTCTGTCTAATAACATACTTAACATGAAATGTCAGAAAACATAAATTACAAAATATTTCTCTTAATGTAAATGATCAATCAGGAAAGTGTTGTGGTGATATGTTATTTACGGTTTTTACTGCTAAATTGAGTTTTCTAATTAAAAAAAACAACAACAATCACAGAATTTTCCAATACATTGCTTTACGGGCTTTCTTAAGATGGGTTTTGACTTTTACCCTCACCTACACATCTTCTCTTCAGCATTTACACACACCAAACTATCCAGTTTTATGTTCACATACTCAAGTTTTACTGCTAAAAATCTGTCAAAAGTGCTACTGACAGCTGACAGTTGACAGTACTTGGTGATGAATAAAAGGATATCCAGAATCTCCCAAATAAAAGCTTTGACTTGAATCTCACCATAAAATGAAACAGAGATTTTGACTCCAACTTGATTCAATATTCAGATTACTGTTGTGGAATTGTATGAATGACAAAAATTACACAATGCAATCGCCTTAATGTCAGTAATCAGCCTGGAAAGCTTCATGGTAATGTTAGTAATATTTTTTACCCCATCATTGCGTTTCCCCTTACGGACAAACAATTACCCAGTGTTGTCTCCTAACTGAAAAATCTGAAATGTAAACATCAGAGTTTAATTGGGTGAAAAAAATTTCATCGCTTGAGTCTTAAATTTCCAATGTACTTACATTTTAGAAAAACAAATATGACTTTATACATCCTATACTACTTATTTGAACTGTGTGCAATATAAAACCAGCTTCAGAAAGCTTATTTTATATAGTTTTAGAAAAAAAAAACCCTGCACAGGAGATCACAGGCTCTCACACACTCATACACACTAATCTGAGCCTTATCTGCACTGTAAAGGGGCACCGCTTGGGTTTTCTGACCTAAGAAGGAGCGTCTCTTCGTGCTGAGTTCAGTGGCCATGCGGACGTTGGTGCACAGGTTCAGCATGATGAGCATTGTGCAGATCATGATGATGCTCTGCCACAGCAGCAGCGTCTCAAAGTAGCGTCCAAATCTAAAGAAGAAGAAAAACAAAACAATATGTGGATTTTTAAGAATTCAAATTTACCCTACGGTTCTCTCACCCATTTGCTGGTCAACAGACCTTCAAGGGGACCTATTACTCTCTTGTCCAAGTGCATATTACACTACATTGCCAAAATCATTCCCTCACCTATTCAAATCATTTAATTCAGGTGTTCTAATCACTTCTATGGCCACAGGTGTATAAAATCAAGCAGCTAGATATGCAGAAAGAATGGGTCGCTCTCGGGAGCTCAGCGAACTCCAGTGTGGTACATATAATGCCACATGTGCAACAAGTCCAGTTGTAAAATTTTCTCACTACTAAATATTCCACAGTTAGCCGTTAGTGGTTTTATAACAAAAAGGAAGCAAATGACAGCAACTCAGCCATGAAGTGGCAGGCAATGTAAAATCACACAGCAGGGCCACTGGATACTGAGGGGCATAGTGTGCAGAGTCGTTACAGACCTCCAAAACTCAGCTCAAGAACAGTGCGTGGAGAGCTTCATGGAATGGGTTTCCATGGCCCAGCAGCTGCATCCAAGCCTTACATCACCAAGCACAATGCAAAGCACTGGATGCAGTGGCGTAAAGGACGCCCTCACTGGACCCTAAAGCAGTAGAGCCTTGTTTTCTGAAATGACGAATCACATTTCTCTTTCTGACAATCTGATGGACGAGTCTGGGTTTGGCGGTTGCCAGCAGACAGGTATTTGTCTGACTGCACTGTAAAGTTTGGTGGAAGATTGATTATGGTGTGGGGTTGTTTTTCAGTAGCTCCAGTGAAAGGAACTCTTATTGCTTCAACATACCAAGACAAGTTTGGTGTGGAAGAACTTGGCTGGCCTGCACAGAGTCCTGATCTCAACCTGACAGAACACCTTTGGGATGACTTGGAGAGAGACTGTGGGCCAGGTTTTATCGTCCAACATCAACATCTGCACTCAAAAATGTGGTTCTGGAAGGATGATCATAAACTTCCACAGACACACTCCTAAACCATGTGGAAAGCCTTTCTAGAAGAATTGAAGCTGTTATTGCTGCAAAGAGTGGGTGAAGTCATATTAAACTCTATGGCTTAAGAATGGGACGTCACTCAAGTTTATATGCGTGTGAAGGCAGACGAGCAAATACTTTTGGCAATACAGTGTATCAATGCTTGGACTCCACCAGAGTAGCTTTGCATTATTAAAGCTGTTTTCAGCTGCTCACTTATTCACACGGGGTCGCCACAGCAGGCAGCGCTGCATACTTGACCTGTTGGATTTTGAAACCAAATGCTCTTCCTGACACAACTGCCAAGGGATCTGTGTCTCATCCCAGGACTGAACCATGGATCTTTTGCTTGTTAGGCAAACATGCAAACTACTGCACTACAGGGCTATGATGTACGGCTCTTATCTTATACGGTGTATTTTTGTGCCTCGGGTCATCCACCGTCTGAACTCAGCCATTTTAGCTTTAATCAGAATCGGTCACAGGGATTATATGTACAAAGTCTCAACATTATTATTTCTGTGGCCTCATTTAATATCCACTATTATAACCATTACAAAAATAAGGAAAAGCAAGTCTTGTCTGCTTTAAGTTGAATACTGCTCAAAGACTAGTGTCTTTAAGCACACCTCAGGTTTGGTGTTTAACAGTAACCAGCAGACAGTGTTTGCAGTGCATTCAACCCAGCAGGCAGTTTTTCCTCTATGAGGCGGTTAACATGCAGTGTAAGAGGATCTCTTGGGTTTTTTAAAGCCGAATATCAGAGAATATTCCAAGTCTCCTTCCATACGTCACACGCTCTCAAAGGGTGTGAGAGTCTGTTACCTGAAGAGTATCCTCAGGATGTTTGCCACCAGCAGCACCAGGCACACGTAGGTGGAGAAGCCCTCTGCATTCTGGGTTCGGCGGATGTCTCTATACTGGGGGATGTAGGGCACCACCCCACCGAACACCATGGCACCGGCAGCGACCCACGCCACCAGGTTGTTAAACACGGTGAGGATCTGATCAAACACCTCATCTTCCATGCTGTTCGCCGGCGGAATAAGCGAAGAGACGTCAGCTGGCTGTCAGTGGCTCTAGAGACTATTTTTGGCTGTTGATCCTCCTCCGGTTGCTCGTTGTGACTTTGAGATCGGGAGAGAAGCATCCGTGTTTTCCACGCATGACTGAGAAGCAGCAGCTAATGCCACGCCATCACACACAGAGCCGTGAAGCATAAACGACGTATCCGGGGCTGACGTTACAATAGCGGAAACAATGAGCGGTAAACACTACAGCTTCTGTACAAAAGCAGCGGTTGTGCAGTCACTGCAATATGTGGTCATTTACTGTTTCCCATTTCCTGACTCAACACTGCTGATGCTTGTGAGCGTTTCAAGACGGGCTGAACTTAACTCGTTATAGGAAACACACGGCTCTCCTGAAAATGTATAGAAAGCCCCTGAAATGTCAAGAAACCTGGAATAAAACATTTTTTTGTTTGCGGTGTCCCTACATCACCACTGCTTCCTGTTCGCTGTCCTGCCCATCTGTAATGTTTCCCAACACTTCCTGAAACGTCTGACGTCACGCGCTCAAGCAAAGATTATCCAAGTTGATCAAGATAGTTCACACACCGCCAAACTGTCTGTGGCTAGTTAGCTGGTTAATCACACACACACACAAATTATGTATAGTTTGTGTCAGCTGTTTGGCAGAACGTGAATGTTATGGTAATTTTGGGCTCTGAATCAGTAGCTACTTAGAAATGGCTTCATTAATGGAATGGAGGATTAATGAATTTAGGCCCTGACTTCAACCTCACAAAAAAACAGTTTTGCACTAGGAAAACCAACCAGTTTTAGTCTATTCTGCCACGAAGAGTGGTGAAATATTCAGACAGAATTATGCCAGAAGCTTGTTGATGGCTACCAAAAACGTCTGATTGAGGTGCAATCAGAATCAGAATTTGTATTGTATACAATATGTTACAGAGTTTACAAATTTAAGAAATAGCACTAATATATGCAAATCACTCAGTTATAAATATCAAGAATATTACAGTGGTAATTATAAATAAATATCAAGAATACTGACAAAGAATACTACAGAGGTGAGAATAATACAGAGGTGGAATATATATGATTGACGTTTGACTCTAACCTGTGAACTTTGTCATTTGCTATTTTAACATGAGGAACATGAGGTCAGGAGAAGACTGAGAGCAGTGAACCCCAGGAGAGCTGCTGGCCCTGATGGCATCCCAGGGGCTGTGGTCAAAGCCTGCGCAGACCAACTGGCAGGGATCCTCACCAGCCTACTTATCCTCTCCCTGAGTCATGCCACTGTTTCCACCTGTCTGAAGGCCTCCACCAGCATTCCCATCCCCCAAAAGACTGGACTAGACAGCCCCAATGACTACAGACCTATAGCCCTCACGCCTGTAGTCATGAAGTGTTTCAGAAATCTGGAGAACAGGTAGAGCTACATGAGGAGGCTCTTCGTGGATTACAGCTCAGGGTTCAAAACCATAATACCAGACATCCTTACCACCAAACTGGACCACCTTCAGATCCCCCCTGTCATCTGCTTCTGGATCAAAGACTTTGTCACCAACCAGCCACAGTCAGTCAGACGGATCTCTGATCAATGTCTGATGGAGATGAAATAGTGTAGAGGTAGAGGTAAAGAATTTGTCTCACTGGTGCTCAGAAAACAACCTGAAACTGCACATCTTTAAAACAAAAGAACTTATCATGGACTTCAGGAGGCATAGATAGGTTCTCTCCACTCTCATTTTAAATGGAGAGTGGGTTTAATCTGTGTCAATCTTCAGGTTTCTGGGCACCAACATCTCCGCCGATCTCACCTGGACAAAGGAAGAATAACCTGTACCAGAAGCTGCTGCTGGCCTTCTACCGCTCCTCAGTGGAGAGTGTGCTCTAATCACTGCCTTCTAAGCAGAGGTATTTATTTGTATTTTTTCATTAGTTTTGAGTTAAATTAAATTTTATATTTTAAATTCATTTTAGTTTTACTTATTTTCCTGGGCAAGCTAAATCTGTAAATACCTATCTGTAAATAAGTCACCTATAATAACACTGGTCCGTAAGTTTTGCTTCTTGGCTACTTTTTACATTGTAAACTCATGACAAAGATAGAACTAATTTTCCACTGGAAGTTTTGCAAATACGACAGTTTCATGAATGAAAAAGTTAAAATGGAAAGAGTTAAAATCAGGTCACTCATTCCCTGATAACCAAGTTAGATTGTCTCCACTTTCTAGACTCTCAGGTCTGTTATTATGTCCTCATTATGTCTCTTTCTTACAATTTTTAAATTGTAAATTATCCAAATTTTTTAAACATTATATTTTTGCACAGGTCATTTTTATTTCTGTGTGTAGTGAGTTTGTGATCCAAGTAGTATTGTCCAATCATGTTTTGACTGCATGCAGAAGAAAAATAGCTGAAACGTAATCTCTATCCCATCAGTTTAAAATTAATTTGGGTTCTTCTTAGCTTTTTAAAATGGATTTACATTTGTAAACAGTGACCCGTGCCGCAGAGCAGGAGGTCTCAAACAGGATATCTGAAGAAGTGCAAAAACCACAAAAATCATTCAGTTTAATTGTATTTTATTTAGAAAGACCGTACAATGTTAGAGAGAATTCCAAAGCACTTGGTGAAAGTGGGGAGGAAGAGATCTCCAGCAGAACCAGGCTCAGGGCTGGGCAGCCACCTGCCTCAGCTGGTTAGGGGCTGAACTGGGTGAAAAAGAGATGAAAGAAAAGGGGAGCAGAACAAAGATCAAAGATGCTCGATGAGCCGCACAGACACGAGCTGCAGTGGACAGTTTTAATTATTTCTAACACTTGCTAACAGCAGCAACAAACATTTACAGGATTAACCTACACCTTCGCTTTCATTTTCACGAATTTCTAACGCAGTCCTCAATGTGCAGCATACAGCTACAACTACAGCCCCCCAACCCCACCCACAGTCTTTGCCCCGAGAACACCAAACAGGTTAATCCGGCCCTGCTGCAGACAATAATTATTTTAGGCAACTGCAACTTCTGTAGAAGCCTAAAACAAAGTGACACATCTGGTCCTCGCTGTTTCCTGCATTGACTGTAGAGCAACATCTTCAATATTTCATGTAACCTGGTTTATTTTAGTTGACTTCTTCCTTGGTACAGTCCCTCCTTTAATCACTGCAGTCTATTTTAAGAAGTCTTTGTAATGATGTTATACAGTATAAATGTATTATATTCAGCAGGGGTGAATGAGACAATCACCGAAAAAAGAAAGATTATAACGCTTTATAAAGGCTTAATGAAAGTTATGTAACCCTCATGGCAGACAGCTGTTTTCTCTCATCTCTCACAGTGAGCAGGATAATGTATTACATAAAAACCAAAGCCTCAGTCTGGGGGCACAGTAACAAAACCCACAGCGACCTGACTGACAGGATAAACCAGTTTACAAAGAGTTAAAAAATGTTCGTCCCATTAGCTGCATGCATACAGATCTCCGCGACTGTCACAGTCACAGCACGAGAAAAGCAGCTAGTACAACAACGGAAATGGGACAAAATTCGCCTTCAAAATAAAAGCTTAAACTGGGGGAAAGAAGTGGGGGTGTTAAAGTGTTTTATCTGCTTTGTGCCTTTGCCTCGATGAAACGCCTTGTGGACATTACTTTATACTGTAGGCATCCTGCCACAACACAAGACTGAATTCAACATATTCAACAGAGTTGTCAGTTCACACGTGGCGTGGTGTGTTTTCTAATCTGTTTACTAGAGTGAAGTGAGTTTTACTTTTACAGATTTGCTGCTTAAATTCAAACTCACGGTTTGTCTTCATGGTCATTGTATCAATATTATCCCCCCTGAATGTGATCTACCTCATTATTAACAATTAAATGAAGTGGACTTTATTCGCATAAATTCCAATCTATCCATTTTCTTCCACTTATTCAATTCAGGGTTGGGTTGGGGCCTATCCCAGCTGGCTTAGGGTGAGATAGGGTGCGAGAGGTGGGGCACACCCTGGACAGATCACCAGCCTGTCACAGGGCCAACAGAGAGAAACAACCTCAACCTCACGCCACAGCAAACTGCATGTCTTTGGATTGTGACCCAGGACCTTCTTGCTGTAAAGCAGCGGTGCTATCCACTGCATCACTGCAGTGCTAGCAAGAATTAGGATTAGTATGTATTTGAGTAGCCTGATAATTTTGAAAATACATTTAGTTGTGTCATAAGCTGGTGAAGTTAAATTAAATTTGATGACTGCCATACCCTCACTCTTACCACCATAGATATCCATAACGCACTGAGCACTAACAATGCTTGCAAAGCTGCTGGTCCTTACGGCATTCCTGGACGGGTGCTTCAAGCATGTGCTGAGCAGCTTGCAGGAGTCTTTACAGACATCTTTAACCTTTCACTTGCCGAGGCAGTAGTACCACCGTGCTTCAAGACCACCTCCATCATGCGTAGTGCCAAAACACTCATCAAGTACATGCCTGAACAACTATCACCCTGTTGCACTCACGCCCATAGTTATGAAGTGCTTTGAGCGACTGGTCCTGGCACACCTCATGACATGCTTGCCCCCCACTCTGGATCCTCACCAATTTGCCTATCGAAGCAATAGGAGTACTCTGTGTACTCTCACACCTGGACAACAAGAAGACTTATGCAAGAATGCTGTTTGTTGACTTCAGCTCAGCATTCAATACAGTTGTCCCCTCCAAGCTGATCACCAAACTTGTGGATCTTGGAATCAGCAACTCCATCTGTAACTGGATCATGGACTTTCTGACCAACAGACCCCAGCATGTTAGGTCAGGCCATAACTGCTCTACCACCATCACACTCAACACTGGCACGCTACAGGGCTGTGTGCTGAGCCTGTTCCTCTACTCCCTTTTCACCCATGACTGCAGACCTAGGTATGGATCCAACTCCATCAAGTTTGTGGATGACACCACGGTGATTGGTCTCATCAGTGACAACGATGAGTCTGACTACAGGGAAGAGGTAAAGCACCTAGCTGTGTGGTGCGCTGACAATAACCTGCTTCTGAATA
>VVHJ01018692.1:7000-20124 GCA_015107715.1 Tylochromis polylepis
AATCACAGCAAGGAAACTTCATCAGCTCATCTGCAGCTGGATCTGCCAGAGTGGGTCTGGATGTTCTCGATGTTCAGATGAAAGCTCTGGTGAGAGACTTTATGGCGACATCCAAGATTGTTTAGACTGTGTGGCTGTTTGATGAGCGACATGGCTTTGGCTGAAAAACCATTTCTAAGAGTACTTTGTTTAGTCAATACATTTTAAGAAAAACATCTAAATATTTCCTGTTGCCCCCTCTGGGGTCACTGGAGTGTAACTGTAGTGCTTTACCTTTGACCCAAACCTTTCATGATATCACATCTCATCAGAGAAAACCAAGCAATCAGATATTGGAAGGTCGTGTGGATCACCTGTCTTTGTCCTCTGTGTATTCACTATGAGTTTCCTGTATGGCAAAAGAGGTCAGGAAGAGAGGAGCACCAAGCAGGAAACTGTTTGGGTGTGTTACTCCCATTACGGGCTGGAGAAATGTGGAGGTGCAGGGTCACGCAAGATGCTGGATGAGTTCAGAATAGCCACACACAATGCACGTAAAAGTGGTATACACACAGACAGCACACTGCAGTGTTTGTTTATTAGGTATTTATGTGACAACAATGGCTGGTGTAAACAGGTTTTCATGACCTCAGGGCATCTTTCTGTCTGTATTTCTATGTATAAATACAAGGTGTATAAATACACCTTGTATAAATTTAGCAAGAAGCTGCATTACTATCACTTTCGGATTTATAACAATAAACAGAAGAGAGGAGAAAGGAACAATTTCTTTTGTTTAGAGCCCGGTCCAGTGTTATTTTAGTAACAATGACTGTAAGACACAGACATGACTGCAGACCACAGCATTTTTGGGCCTCCTACATTTAACTACTGGAGAAGCAAAAAAAAATCTTCTAAAATTGTAATCTTAACCTGGTGGCAGGCATATTTTTTTCACTTAGCTAGAGAGTCTTGCATTAATTACAATGTTCTCTTTTTTGTTCAAGTTTTCTCTTTCATCCCTCCCGCTTGCCCTTTTCCATGGTTTTCTTCCTTCTCTCACTGCACTGATCACCAATTTCACTACGCAGTGACAAACAACACCCTCGATTTTTACACATCTGCATGGCACGATCACACACATACGCACTCAGCGTCAGCACATCCACTACAGCCTCCACTGCAAATTAATATGCACACATGATCAGACTTGTAGAGCCTCTCGCCACGCATTTTTTAAAATCCCGGCTGATGTAGTTCCTTTTTCCTCACTCGTTTGAGCGTCACTCACACGCAGCGTGCAACATTAGCTACACGCACACACAGCTATGGAATATGCATGGGGCTGTGCTCCAGAGAGAAGAGGTTAAAGATATTTAACCATCTTGAAAAACTGCAGGCAGATGTTGTTTTATCACAAGAGACTCAAAGACCTGTCACAGCTACAGATGAACTTAAAACACTTGAGTTTCCTAATGTGTTCTCAGCCTGCTATAACTCCAGGCAAAGGAGAGTAGCAATTTTAATATATAAAATATTAATGTCACAGTACTCAACACAGTTATAGATCCAGAGGGTAGATTTCTAATCATTAAATTATCGATACTTAACAAAATGTTTTGTATTGTAAGCATATATGGACAGTTCTGACTTTGCGACGCATGGCGCTCCCTATCACCCCAACCGTAAGGAATATACTTTCTTCTCACATGTCCATCACTCCTACTCTCGTCTAGATTATTTCCTAGTCAGCAGCTCACTGCTGAGTGACATTTCAGACACTGTGATACACCCTATAGCTGCCAGCGATCATGCTCCTGTATCTTTAATACTAAACCATGAGAAGAACATTCCGCCAAGGAAAAACTGGCGATTTAATATGTCACTGAAGAAGACTACGTGTCCTCCCAGGAACAGGAAATACTGAACAAAATATGTAAAACAAAACTAAAATTAAATGAAATTATTAATAGAAAAATCAATTCTTAGTACAAAGACAAAAAATTTGAACATGGTAACAAATCCGGGTGATTTCTAGCTAACCAGTTAAAAATGAATAAAAAAACCCAAAAAACCAAAACGGTTATATGTGCCATCAAAGACTTATGCGGGAGCACAGTATATGACCCTGAAAGAATAAACAATACTTTTAGGGACTTTTA
The DNA here is from genome assembly GCA_015107715.1 of Tylochromis polylepis. Taxonomy (NCBI): domain Eukaryota; kingdom Metazoa; phylum Chordata; class Actinopteri; order Cichliformes; family Cichlidae; genus Tylochromis; species Tylochromis polylepis. The sequence goes on from VVHJ01018692.1 coordinate 9,142, forward strand.
CAAAACTTTATATTCACCACAGATAAACCCATCAAAAAATGAAATTGATCAGTTTTTTGACAACTTAACCCTTCCGAAATTACCAGACAGTCAAGCAATAGCACTGGATTCACTGCTGACATCAGGTGAACTCCAGGAAGCCCTGAAAAGTATGCCCAGTAATAAGGCTCCAGCAGGATTCTGTAAACAATATTCTGGACAATTCTGGCACCAGTATTTCACAGAATGTTGCAGGAAATCAAGGAAAATGGCAGACTGCCACCAAATATGAATTCTGCCAACTTTAGTCTCCTGCTAAAACCAGGGAAAGACCCTGTGTTCCCCACCAGCTACCCTCCAACATCCCTTAATAATGCTAGCCTTAAAATAATCTGCAAAGCTCTCTCAAAAAGATTAGAGAAGATAACCCCCTTATAATACATCCTGACCAAACTGGTTTAATAAAAGGTAAGCACTCATCAACAAATACACGTAGATTACTTAATTTGATAGACTATTCATGTAGTAAAAACACTGAAATCACAATATTGTCTCTAGATGAAGAAAAAGCGATTGATAGAGTTAACTGGAAATTTTTATTTGCAACTTTACACAAATTTGGTTTTGGAAACTCTTTCATAAACTGGTTAAAAATATTATAGAATTCCCAAAAAGCATGTGTCAAATGACCAAATATCCTCCAGCTTCTGTCTCTAGAGGGCCACCAGGCAGGGATGCCCACTCTCCCCTTCAGTGTTTGCAGTTTTTATTGAACCACTAGCAGCAGCAATTAGACAGGCTATAGTGATTAAGGACATAAAATGCAAGAATATAGAATATAAAATCAGTCTTTATGCGGATGATGTGTTACATTTTCTCCACCACTCACAAACCACTCTCTCTGAGGTAATTACATTAATAAACTCTTTTTCAAGAGTTTCAGATTATTCAATAAACTGGTTAAAATCTACAGTTCTTCCGATTAATTGCTCCTTCCATAATCCTTCTTCTACCCCACTGCAATCTGAAAATGTTAAATATTTAGGTATTAATATTGTCTCCTAAGGTTGCATATTTAACTACATTAAACTACATCCCCCTTTTAAAGAAAGTAGAAGACGATCTGGCTAGATGGAAGTCTCTACCCATATCACTCATGGGAAGAGTCGCGCCAATAAAAATGATGGTTTTGTCAAGAATCAATTATTTATTCTCAATGATCCCACATAAACCATCACTGCCTGGCTTTTAATAGAGCCACAGTGTCCAAAGCGGTGTGGCAGGTGGAATAAAACCATGAGCTCAGCTCTTTAGTCTGGCTGCATAAAAACCCTGTAATTTGTTATTATCTGGATGTCCTAAAAACTCCCTGAAAAGGCTTCAGTTGATCCAAAATGCTGCAGCAAGAGCACTAACTGGGACTAGAAAGCGAGAGACCATTTATCCCATAATGGTTTCTCTTCATTGGCTCCCTGTTAAATCCAGAATCAAATTTAAAATCATTCCCATCACATACAAGGTCATGGATAATCAGGCGCCATCTTATCTTAATGACTTTATAGTTCTGCATCACCCCATTAGAGCACTTTGTTCTCAGACTGCTGGTTTGCTCGTGGTTCCTAGCGTATTTAAAAATAGAAAGTGAGGTTCAGCTTCCAGGCCCCTCTTCTGTAAAACCAGATCCCAGTTTGTAGACTGACACCCTCTCTACTCTTAAGATTAGGCTTAAAACTTTCCTTTTTGATAAAGAATATTGTTAGAACTGGATCAGCTGACCCTGAACCCTTAGTTACGCTGCAATAGGTTGACGCTGCTGGGGTCTTCCCATGATGCACTGTATGTGTTTCTTCTTCACTCACTCTGCATTTATACACCACTCTACATTTGATTATTAGTTATTATTAATCTCTGGCTCTCTTCCACTGCGTTTCTTTGTTAAACAATTTATATAAAATATAAATAAAAACAGAATTTCCAAATCTCATGAGCCCATGTTTTATTTACAGCAGAACATAGAACATATATCAAATGTTTAAAAGGGGACTGGGGCATTTTGAATTTAATGGCAGCAACATGTCTGCAAAAGTTGGGATGGGAGCAGCAAAAAGCTGAAAGCACAAGTGGTACTCAAAAGAAACATATGGAGGAACTAATTATGTAATGATGTTGGTAACAGATCAGTAACATGATAAGGATAAAGATGGGCAAATAATCAAAAATATACATCTACAAATTGTGAAATAATTTCAGAATAATGTTGCTCAATGTAAAATTGTGAAGACTTTGATTATCTCATCATCTATAGTACATAATCCCATAATGCAGCATACAGCACACTTACAGCACACAATAAACTCAATTAAGACAACACATACTCAGACAGCTTGATGGATTTGGTCTGTAGTTAATGTCTACCATTGCGCACATACACAGACACATGTACACAAACCCTTGCAATGTCGTACGTGCACTGGCTAAGCATCTGTTATCGTCTGTGTGCAAGCACTAAGTACTTCCTGCATCGTGAGGTTAGAGAACAACAATACTGTGAATAGATGAATAGATTTCTTGGCAATGATAATGTGATTCCTCCTCATCATATTTTCCAATAAAATTTCTGTCTGTAATTTTTAATTCACCCAAGTGTGTGCAATAAAGTTCTTATAAACAAGAAATTTGCATAAATCCTGAGAATCTGGATTCATTGATGTAGTCTGATCTGATCAGAGATGAATGAACCTCGGATGGAGAAATGTGTGTTAGGAATGAAAAACTGTCCTGTTGGATATGGAAAACTATTTATCCGTGACATTGCTCCATTGCACACTTTTTCAAATGTTCGTAATCTGCCAAATACTTTTGTTGTACTTGCCTTGTTTTTCCATTTTTCAAACTGGAACAAAAAACTTTTGCCTTTTTTCAAGACTCTGAACATGTGGAATCTGTTTAAACTTTTAAAAAGTTGAACTTAAAAATGTGTCTTAGTAGCTTTTTAAAAACAATACAAAAACCATGAGCCAAGATTGTCAGCATAGTGAAGACACTTGAGGACAAGCACATACACACCGGTCTGTTTTGTTCACACAAAGGGGAGAGCGAGGGTGGGCCTCTCTTCAGTCACGAGAGTCTTGCTGTCTCTCACTCCTTCCTGCCTGTCTCGTCCTCATGTCTTCAGCTGCTCTTGTGCCTGTCAGTCTGGACATGTTCGTGTATGCAGTTCATTTGTGCATTATCTGTCCTTAGACACATTCACGGTCCTCTGCCTCTTTGACATTGAAACATTTTATGATTTGTACCTTAAAATAAAAATCTGCACTTCTAAACTTCTTCAAATCTAACTTTACTTACCTACTTAACTTTAACGTACAACTTAAAACTAGCTAAAAGAACTCTTGGGATGTTATGTTGAATTTTTTTTTTTACAGACTTTTAAATGTTTTGTTAAAATGTTTGTTCTTCAGTGAAAAGGAAGCTGTACCCAAGTCAGCAATAAAGAAAAGTTATGAGAAAATCATGAATGGAAAGTTGGGACTGAATTCAGTGTTTATCTTGGTCATAATCATAACTGTTATTTTTATTTTTTACAGAAAAACAGCATGGTTTTGTTGCCTAACCACACAGACTTTTTTCATATCTTTTAAAGACAAACAGAAAGTTTCCAACTCATCTTTCCTTATGTCTCAAACGCCAACAAAGAAGGAGAATTGAGGGTTTTTTTGGTTTGTTTTTTAATCACCGTAGTTTAATAAAATGAGTAAAATTATGTTTTTTTCATTATTCTTAACTATTTTAAGTCTAAATGGCTACCATTTTAAAGTTTTCATGCATCCTTTAGACATATAAGTTAAACATTTAGTAGTAAATTAGTAAAGATGAGTTATTTTATTTGTATAGAAAATATTTGTTAAATTCTAATCCACCAGAAACCCCTTTAGCATTATTTTCTTACCTGAAAAGTCTACAAAGGAGACAGGTTGGCCCATCACGTGACCCCCAAAGCCAAAGACAGTTCACATCCTGTTTATTTTGGGGTTTTTTACCCTTTTGATTTCATTTTTTTGTGGTTGGGTTTAAGGATGGCCGTGTCATTCTAGATTTGGAGGACAATTTAGGCTTCTGTCATGTACATAAGAAAAACAAATCATAAACCATTATAAAATTAGATTTGTTCAGCTCAGCCATCAAAGGTGCACTTTTTGTTAGATATTTTAGCTATTGTGCAAAGCTTGGCACCACCTGGTTACCGATACTCCAGAACCTGAAAAAGCAGATTACACTGAAGGAATATTGTTTAATAAAGTCTTGGATATTATGTTAAAGACTATCATACTGTGATTATTGGAATATTTATTTAATTCCAGATAAGAGGTAAATTAATCTAAACAACTTTCAAAATCTAGCTTGCATTCTTTTCAATAGTCCCAAGGTATAGTAATTAGTATAAAGTATAATAATTTAATCAATTTCATTATACTTTTCCCCTTGATATTAGAAAAAAAAACCCATAACAAAACAAATGGATTCCATCATCGACAATATGGTACACAGCTTTAATTAGCTTTAAGTATATTTTGTTTGAGTATATTAACTGGATTTAGCCTGTTGTTGAGCATTGGTTTGCGAATATGCATGGATGCCTCAGACAGTTTGGCGTTATAAATATAAGCATAATGTTGAGGTTTTGGCACCAACAGCTGGAACAATTGTTCTCAATTTGTTTATTTATTGGCTACAAGGACAAAACAGAGGACGTGAACACTGTTACCATGCTGTGTGTGTGTATATGTGTGTTTGTGAGCAGTGTGTCTTCATCGAAAAATGTTGTCTTGGATAAATAAATGGCACATAGACAATACGATGCAGTTTTTAACTGAACGCTGTGTTCCCTGATGTTAAATCTGTTTGTTTCCCACTAATCTCTACAAAATGTTGCAAATGGAAATTGATAGTAAATTGAAAATGCCAACTGCAATCGTTTGAAATAAAGTTTATTTAACTACTAATGAAGTCAATTTTACAAATTCTGCCAAGTCCTTGTTAGTCTTGTGAAACAGAGGGTTATTAATATAAGCACAATGTTGAGTTTTTGACAGCATCACCTGGGCCTGTTGTTCTAAGTTTATCTGTATATTTACCACAAGGACAAAAAGAGGGGGTTGCAAAAATTCTTAGTTGTCAACGGTGTTAGAGATAATATTAAAGAATACTGTCTTGGGTTGATTAATAACTCACAGGCAAGAAATAAAGCTCTTGGATAATGTAACGTATAACAGTTTGTGGCCACTATATAGCCAAAAAAAGAAAAATGCTGATGGAGACCAAAAAATGTAGAAAAATTATGAAACAAATATATATGTTCACTATTTACTTATTAGTTAGTCTCTCTTTTCAGGTAACATATATGTTTATGTATTTAAAGCTGCTATATTGAAGCTTTCCTTTTAAAAAACAACTTTAAATAAAAACAGTGTGACATTTAAGGAGGTAGGAAACTAATGTCCTCTTTCCAAGTAATGTACTCACAAAATGCATACTCACATTTACTTATGCTCACTACTTAAAGTGTTTTAGACTAGACTACAAGGTTTGTTCTTAGCAGATAGTGCATTATTCTATACACTTTAAGCTTTAGGTTCACTAATTACTCTAACATGCATGTCTTTGGGCTATGGGAGGAAACCCTAGTACCCAGACAGTATGCAAACTACACCCATAAAGGCCCCAGTCACGGTTCTCACCAATAACCTACTTACTATGAGGCAACAGTGCTAACCACTTCATTACTCCCCATGATCTTTGTGCAACCATTTAAAGTTGTGTGGTTATTTTGGATTTTGCCTTCATAGAGCTTTGGGCCTGAACTTACCAACTGTTAGCAGCACCATGAATTAAAGCAAAACTTTTGTTAGTTTCATAAATTTTGCTAATAAAAAAAGGCTCAAATAAATGTGATGCCAACAGGATCTGTGTGTGTGTGTGTGTGTGTGTGTGTGTGTGTGTGTGTGACCACCCTCGTTAAACGCCCTCGTTATGAGCGCACTCTGTTCTAATGAGCCATAATAACACCTCCTGATAATCAACCTGATAGGTGTCCCCTTTGGGCTCTCCAACCTTTGACTGGCTGGCTGGACGTTGGTGTGGAGACACTGATAAGCTATCAAAGGGAAAGAAGGAGAGGCAGGCTGGCAGTTGGCCAGTGGAAGTGATAGGACCCAAAGGAACAAGACTTGACTAACATCACATAGACGAAAACACAGTGGCATAAACTGTATGTGTACATGTATGTACACCTTTACATGTTTAAGTTCGTAACACTGATCATCATTACGATCTTTATGGTTATGATCAAAGGGGATGTAAAGCATTTCCTATTGCTAATAACTGTGTTTGATTTTGTCATTGTGCATCCCATGAAACTCGGACAAAAGTATTGGATGACACGGTCTCTCAGTTTTCGAATCCAGATATTTTCAGTCACATTGCCACATGTGTATGAAATCAAGCACCTAGTCGTGCAGTGGACCTTAACAAACATTTGTGAAATAATGGATCATTCTAAAGAGCTCACTGTAGTTCAGCACAGTACTGCAATAGGATCCACCATTGCAATAAGTAAGTTTGTGAAATTTCTTCCCTCCTAGATTTTCCATGATTAACTCTAAGTGCCACACACCAACTCAGCCACAAAGTGGCAGACCATGTAAAGTTACCGAGTGAGTCTCTAAGCACTGAGATACATAGTGCATAAAAGTCAGCAGCGCTCCACTGACTCAATAACTGCAGAGCTCCAGAGCTCCTCTGACATTAACATCAGCACAAACACTGTGCACCAACAGTTTCAAGGCGCGGGTTCCCATGACTGAGCAGCTCAAACAAACAGCGTTTGCTATTTTATCCCATATACATGCCAACCATGTATATGGGATTATGTGGCAGACCAACACTTGAATTTGGCATATTTATGGTGATGTCGACAGTCAAGTTGTTTTTTGGAACCAGGAGTGACCAATGTGGACTAAGTTATGAACTAATGTTATACCTAGCTTGGTTAGCAATAGATAATTAAATCCACCCACTATAGATGCAGTGGCTGGATCCCAAAGATCGTATCGAATTCTTGCTAACATAAAAATAAATTAATAAATAAAAAAACGAGCACAGACACAAAGATGTTTAGAACACTTAAAGCAAGCCTTATTGACGCGTAACTGCATTAAAAAAATGGTCTAAAATACTCCAGTGCAGCCTATTCCTACTCCCAAGTTGTCACATGCTGATCTCTGGCCAGGACCCTTTGCACACCTTTAACAATGCATAATTTTAAGCCCTAATAAGATTTAACAGATGATCTTCAACAACATTAATCAGTTCTCATGAAGGGGTGGCACTGCATTTACATTTTGATACATCAGAAGTTGTTAAGAACAGAATCACTGATTCAGCAGTAACTTGACAGACCATGATAGATTCACAGAGCATATAGTACAATGCATTAAAATAAAGGACCTACATCACTTTGAACCAATTTTATTGCTTGTTATTGATTACTGCTGATTGTTTATTCTTGCTTCAATCTGATGTGAGTAGCACACGGTTGATCAGTGGCACGTCTCACTGTGAGAGTTACAAGAGAAAAAGCCATTCTCCTGTGAAAACATAACATTTATGTCACCTCGTTACTGTATACACTTTGGCCCTTTGATTTGACGTTGCCTTGACATCTCAGACAAAAGCTCTTTTTTTCCCCCCAAGTTCTGTGATCAAATGTAGCCAACAATTACCACTATCGAAGGTGATCCCAGAATACGAGCTGTTTTGCAAAGTTAAGAAATTGTTTTCCTTGCAGCAGAATGGGCATCACTGTGGTTTGTTGATCTCAGCTTCCTGCAGGATGTAAAATGTCTGTGAAGCGGTGCCATGCTGTATGTGCAGTCTGGTGCGCTTTCTTGAGAAGAATGTGACCCTCTTTAAATGAGAGGAACAAACGATGGAATGATAAAAATATCTTTCTCCATCTCTTCTTTCCCTTGAGGGCTGCCTCCCCTCGCTTTCATCCGACAGCCTAAAGGGAAAGGGAGGGAACAGGGTGGAGAAGGTGAGAGAGGGAGAGAGAGAGAAGGAACGTGAACTTTAACAAATTTAACTTTGTAACTCCAGATTTTAAAGAACCTAATGCCATCTCAGTAGTGAGAATAATGAAAATATTCACATAAAATGAGACAAGGATTGTGTCGTACAGCAAACTGAAGGACAGTGCATGCACATATACACACTGATGTGATGTAGAGGTATATTTAGAGATATATGCAATGTAAATAATGTTCCTAATTTGTGCACATTGTTTATTTTGAAGAAAAATGTTGTTTTGCAGTGTCATTCATTTAACTTTTATGCTAATAAAGTCAAGTGAGTTAAAAGGAAAAAAGTGCAAATGAAAAGATTGAAAAGAGGATAAATATTAAATAAAACAGGACAATCCAACAATACTGGCAAACATAGCCACTCGCATGAAATGGACATACAAACATATAAACAAGCAAATTTACTGTAATTGCCATTTTCTCCGTTGTTGATGCGCATTCATGGATTACTTATTAAACTGAGCTTTTCTGTGTCACACATTTTCACGTTTGTGAGCTGTGTCATTCGCTGGCAAAACTGCTCACGTGGCCTCTGCGCTGATAAAGCGTACCGAATTGAATTGAACTGGCTGAGAAACTGGAAGCAAAGGAGGTGAGGAAAACAGAATGCGGTGAAAAAAATGAACAAAAGAGATAAAGATAATAGAACGTCGGGGACCATTTTGAGCAAAACAAAAAGAGAGAGATTAAGGAAAAGATGAGAGGAGCAATGACGTCATTCAGTCACCACATCCCAGTTTTCTTCCTGAATGACCCAAAGTGACTCTGTTGGAGTTTTAGGAGGGATGAGAGACCAGAAGTCTTGTCCCCCGCCTCCTCCTCCTCTCACTTCCTCTCATCTCTTTTGCCCTTGTGCCCCTATATAACCACTGACATAGACCCTGTTTCTCTCAGAGTGGTGCTCTGTGGATAGAATACAGGTGTTTGCTTGTCAGTTTGATACTCAGATTTATTTTTTGACTAGCAGATTTTTCTGAATTTGACTTGATTTGCTGACAGTTGTAATTTGAAAGATCAGTAACCTGCAGACAGGTGAGCAAGATGAACCAACCAGCTGGCATCCTGACATTGGCCTTGCTGCTCCTGCAGCTGATGGACAGCACAGGTAAGATCTGCTGATGTTTTTAATGATTTTGAAGTGGAAATACAGTGTTGTCAGAGTGGTAAACTGAGACTGTGGTCTATGAAAACTGTGAAGTGTAAGCAGGAAATTATTCAAGAAAAATAAGCTTTAATGAGAAAGACATCCACAGAGTCTTGGAGTGTTTAAACTGGATTTACTGGGGAGAGATGTGTTGTGCATCTGGTTCAACTACTGTCTGCTAAATGTTTAGCAATGAGCTGAAGAGTCCCGATAGGTGATTTAGGATGAACATTATTACATGAACATATTTGTTTTGGATGAGATGTTGCTCTGTGTTCTTCTTCCTAAGAGAGCAAAAAGATCCAAAACTAAAACCAACCTCCTCTCCTGTCTTCTCCTCCAGATGCTAAAATGACCATCATTTCCACTAAACAAGATATTAAAATTGGAGATGAGATCTTACTGTTGTGTAAAGGTGAGTCATTTACATTTCTCATCTAATTGAAAGGATTCAGCATGAACATATTTTGCCATCCAGCTATATACTCTTGTTAATGTATTAAAATAAGCATGCAAATTGTATTTTTCTTCCTTCCTTCTTCTTCTTCTTTTTTATTCTTCTTATCAACCTTCTTGTCTCTTCTCTCAGCTGGAGGAGAGGGAGAAATAAGATGGCAAAAGGATGGGGAGGACATAGATGATGAAGATATTGTGAATAAGTTGGACGAGACCTCCGCCAAATTGGTAATTAAGAAGGCCACAATGCAGGATGCTGGCGAGTACACCTGCCACTGCGAATTTGACAACGGACATAAAGATTATGTTCAGATACAGCTGTTTGTTTATGGTACGTAACAGCTGGCAGCACTTTTTCCATTTAAACTATAAACTCAGTAATGTGTATGCGAGGACTTGTTGCTTTATTCTTCATCTTTTCCTCTTCTGTCAGATGGGCCGTCATTTGGAAGCACTAAGACCTACCATGAGTTTCTGGAGGGTACAGATGTGCTGGTGCCCTGCCTGGCGACTGGACAGCCAGAAGTGGATGTTCAGTGGTTTAGAAACCAGCAGGAAATCTCTAAAGGTAAGATCAAAACATGGGAACACAGGACCTGATGCTACACTGCAGTATGAAGGCTGGCTTTGAGATTTTAAAAAAGAACATTTTGTGAGCATTCAGTGTCCTGAGCAAACTCATCTGTATACTGTGGGGTTATAATAAACAAAACTTGGTGTATGACTATCATACCCAAAGCTGCTCTAATCAATATTTCTGCATCAAAATAGTTTTTAGTTTAATTTTTTTTCTGTCTTTCTTCTCTTACTTCAGCCGGAGGGCGTGTGCGTAGGCAGTCTGATAACACACTCCATATTGAAAAGGTGAAGAGAGAGGATGCTGGGACATATGTGTGCAGAGCTCAGATCAGAGGGAGGCCATCAGTCTTTGTGGAACTCGCTGTTTCTGTTGTTGTCAATGGTTAGTGACTGTTTTGCACCAACACATTCATGAGACTGAATTATTATCATCACTTCCTCGTTGAGTTTTAGAATGAGATGAACAAAAGACCCTGAAAATTTACCGAAACTCAACCCTCTCCTGCAGCTCCTCCGACTGTGAGACTGAGAGAAGAGGTGAAGAAAGTGTTGGCTGGACCTGAAACTAATGTCTCTTTGTTGTGTTTGGTGGACGGTCTGCCACAACCCAACATCACCTGGACCATGTAAGACCACATTTTATGACCTAATAATAAAAATCAAATATACACTTGTGGCGTGGCT